>SJJU01026233.1:0-10156 GCA_012932125.1 Conopomorpha cramerella | reverse complement strand
ATGAATTTAAAACAAAAGTAATCGACCCCGGTTCAGCACCTCCTTCGCCTCTGCCTACCCCATTTAGAGGCAGGCGTGACGTTATTTATGTCTGTTTTAAAACTGTATATCAAAACAGAGTGTTTTGCTTGTTACATCAACTAATTGTTTCCCGGAGTCGCAAATAAAAGCCAATGAGATACCACACGCAATCTATAGTGAACCGTCGTAACTTGGACGGCCACGATTTCTATGACGCTAGATACGTCTCGCTGCCTACCCCGCTTTGGGATTGAAGAAGTGATTGTATAGTCTATTGTGTACTGTGTTTCCTGCGCAGTATACTCTGGAGGTGTTCAAGTTGATATACGTAACTAGTTAGCACACTACGCGGCAGTGGCGTGCACTGGCTTTCACGACAAGGTAGGCAGTAATCCCCAAGGATTGACACCTACGTATAGGTAACTTGTCTTTACGAAATATAGTTATCTACATATCTACTCACCCACAAACCACAGGTACCTTCGTTAGCCTATGTCGTGAGTACAACAATAGAAGATCTAGCAGCAACTCTATTATTAGGTCGGGTAGCCAAAATACTAAGGTAGGCAGTGTCTTTTTACCTATATTGTGTGCACGCCACTGCTATGCAGATACTCAGATACAGATATCTTACCGTATCTGCGTAGTGTTCGGTGGGCTTTAGTCAACGTTTTAACTTTTAATGAATACAGCGTCTTGTGACACGAATCGTTGTCAGCCGATGTTACGAACTTAGTAAAACTTGCTGTTATTGTTAATACGAAATTTTAATTAACTCACTGATGTGTTTGGCAACTCGAATTTTGTTCTGACAGGCGAATATTTCACGAATTTATCAAGAATAATATTTATTAGTTGTCATTTCAGGATTTTGAAAGCCTTCGATTATGTAGAGTATGCAATATTGTTTAGAAGACTTAATGCTCTGGGTGTCAGAGGTATTGCGCTCAACTTAATTGAATCATATTTATCAGGTAGGATCCAAGCCACAGAAATAGAGAGAATATGTATAAATTCAAAATGTGTCACTAAATATCTCTCTGAATATAGAGCAGTAAGATATGGTGTGCCGCAGGGTAGTGTGTTGGGACCCCTATTATTTATAATTTATGTGAATGACTTCCCTAACTGTATTGAACATCCTATGATACAATTTGCCGATGACAGTTCTGTTATATTTAAACTAGATCAAATTTCAAACCATACCACTGTAATTAATGATTCCCTAGGAAAACTAATACAATGGCTAATCAATAATAATTTATTGATAAACTTAGATAAAACATTTGTTATGACATTTAAAAATAGACTCAAAAGAGCGAAGGACTTGAAAATACAATATAATAATACACATATAAAGGAAATTAGCGTGAGTAAATTTCTGGGTATAAATATTGATTCTGACTTAACGTGGAAAGCGCATGTGGAATATGTATGCACCAAATTATCACAATGCTCGTATGCACTGTACATGCTCACGAAAGTTGTAAACCGTTCCGCTGCTCTAACTCTATACCACGCCCAAGTGGTCTCCATATTAAGGTACGGCGTTATTTTTTGGGGCAACTCTACTGATTCAGAACTAGCTTTCAGAGCCCAAAAAAGTGTCTAAGATCAATATTCAACCTGAGAAGTACTGAAAGCTGCAAACCTCTTTTTTATAATCTAAGGATAATGACTCTACCTGCTTTATATATCTATGAAATAATAATATTTGTGAGATCAAATTTGGCCCTGTTCAGAAATATTAAGAATGTACGACACAAGCATAAGATATGTTCCTTTCCACACAATACTGGACAATTTAATAAAAGTGTACTTGGGATGGCTCCGAAAATATACAGTAAATTGCCAAAATGTTTCCATGAGACTGAAAATAATCTATTATTCAAGAAAAAACTAAAAGCATTACTCATAGATAAAATATATTATGACATTCGTGACTTTCTTAATGATAAATTGTAAATTGACATACCTAAATTGTACCTACCTATTTACTTCTTTAAATTAATAATAATATTTATATATAATAATAATATTTTACTGTTATTTTTTATGTGTAGGCAAGTGAAATGGTTTCATGAATTTATGGATACATTGTTTTGTGTTTATTTTTATTTTTTTCAAATGGACTTATCTAATTAAATATTTGCATGCCTTATTTAGGCTAAATATGGCTTGTACTGTACCTAATCATAAGAGCTCACTGTAACCCATATTTGGCAAATAAATATATTGAATTGAATTGAATTGAATTGAATTTATGTGTTCGTTGAATGGATAATAGACGGGCCCGTTGGTGTAGTGGTCAGCATGTCTGTCTCTGCTCCGTAGGGCCGTGGGTTCGATTCCCACCCATTTTTAAAACAACACACACATTGCTTTCATCCATTATGTAGCTAAAGCACTTGTGTTATGGAATTCAGACAACAAAATATACTTACTTAAATACGTTTTTTCTTCTTCTAAAAACATCATCATCATCATCAGCCCATACCTGTCCACTGCTGGACATAGGCCTCTCCAATTGCACGCCACTGTGATCTGTGTTCGGCTTCTCGCATCCAGCTTCTGCCAGCCATCTTGCGTATATCATCAGTCCACCTTGCCTGAGGGGGTCCTACACTCCGTTTGCCGAGACGCGGTCTCCACTCGAGAACTCGTTTTCCCCAACGGTCATCGGTTTTACGGCAAATATGGCCGGCCCACTGCCACTTCAGCTTGCTAAAACGATGAGCTATGTCGATGACTTTGGTTCTCTGTCGATCACTTCATTTCTGATTCGATCCTTCAGAGAAACGCCGAGCATAGCCCTTTCCATAGCACGCTGTGCGTCTTTGAGCTTGTGGCCCAGCCGTGCCGTCAGTGTCCACGTCTCAGCTCCGTATGTCATTACAGGTAGGACACACTGATTGAAGACTTTTGTCTTCAGGTACTGTGGGATCGCTGATGTTAAGACTCGACGTAACTTCCCAAATGCTGCCCAACCCAGCTGAATTCTTCTGTTTACCTCGTCCTCGAAGTTGTTTCTACCCAGCTGCAATGTCTGCCCAAGGTATACATATTTTTGAACAACTTCGAGAACGGTGCCGTGTACTGAAATCGGTTCCGGTAGAACATGTTCATTGAACATGACCTTGGTTTTATCCAAGTTCATCCGTAGGCCGATCCGTAGAGAAGAATCAGCTAGGTCATTCAGCATCAGTTGAAGGTCCTGCAGCGTTTCTGCCATGATAACGATGTCGTCTGCAAATCGCAAGTGAGAGATGTACTCGCCATTGATGTTGATGCCACGTCCTTTCCAATGCAGCGTCTTGAACATATCCTCCATTGCATTTGTGAACAATTTCGGGGAAATAACATCCCCTTGTCTCACTCCTCGATGCAATGGTATGGGACGTGTCTGCTGATTTTGTACTTGGACGGACATGGTGGCAGCCTCGTAGAGGCATCTTATCACTTGGATGTATCGCCAGTCAACTTGGCAACGCTGCAGAGACTCCAGAACGGACCAGATCTCAACCGAGTCAAAGGCCTTCTCATAGTCCACGAATGCTAGACACAGGGGCAGATTATATTCTTCAGTTTTTTCTATGATCTGCCGCACTGTGTGGATGTGGTCTATGGTGCCATAACCGCTCCGAAATCCAGCCTGCTCCGGAGGTTGAAATTCGTCGAGTCTTCGCGCAAGACGGTTTGTGATCACTCTTGAGAACAGCTTGTAGACGTGGCTTAGAAGAGAAATGGGTCGATAGTTCTTCAACAGGGTTTTGTCTCCCTTTTTGAAGAACAGGACGACCACACTTCTACTCCACGCCTCCGGAGTTCTTCCTTCGAACAGGACAGCGTTAAAAAGCTTTTGGAGCTCCCTCAATATCGGTTTACCTCCAGCCTTTAATAGTTCGGTTGTAACGCCATCCTCTCCTGGAGCTTTTCCGTTTTTGAGCTGTCTAAGAGCGATCTCAATTTCGCCAGTACTGACTTCTGGCAGGTCTTCGGTGAAGTGGCGTGTCAATGTGGCTCTAGAGTCCCCATTTTCGGGATCAGGACGAGATGCATGCGATGCGTACAACCGGCCATAGAAGTCTTCAACCTCCGAAAGGACTGACGGCTTCGAAGTGACGACTTCTCCACTTGCTGTGGTCAATTTCGCAAGGTGGCTTCTTCCAAGAGATTGTACGAACACTTTTGACCCCCGATTCTGCTCAATCGCTCTTTCTATTGAAAGAGTATTGTAGCGTCGGAGGTCGTGCCGCACGTGCTTACTAATCTCTTGGTTTAGAGCCCGCCTTGCGGTCGAAGTGACGGGCGGATTTTCACGTCGTTCCTTCATCAGCCGTAAAGTCTCCCCGGAAAGCTTTGACTTACTGCCCTTACGCTGCATTTCACAAAATCTCGTACCCTCTTCCCTGAGGACCCGAGTCACATTTTCGAGGTTCTTGTTCACGTCTGCTGTGGTTTCCACGGCAACGAATCGGTTCTCCAAACTTAGCTGGAAAGCTTCGGATCCCATTATGGTTTGGAGCATGGTTGGTTGGAGCCTGGCTTTCATCAGACGGACACGTTCAGCCTTAAGGTTGATATTCAGAGAGCCTCTGACTAGTCGGTGATCGCTACCGGTATTGAACCTGTTGATCACAGAGACGTCTCTGAATATGTGCTTTTTGTTCGTCATGATGAAATCGATCTCATTTTTAGTCATAGTATCGGGGCTTTGCCAGGTCCACTTCCTTTGGGGCTTTTTCTTAAACCATGAGTTCATCAGAAATAGCCCCTCTCGTTCGAGGAAGTTTACTAGCATTTGCCCCCTATGATTCCTTGTTCCAAATCCATGGGATCCTACTGCCGATTCGTTGCAATTCTGTACTCCCACTTTAGCGTTAAAGTCCCCATAACAACGCTGTAATGCGTCTTAGTAGTGGAGTGGAGGGCCTTCGATATATCATCGAACAGGTCCTCCACCTCATCGTCCGAGTGTGTCGAGGTCGGTGCATACACTTGTACCACTTTCAGGCTATACCTCTCGGTAAGTTTTATGACAAGGTATGCTACCCTGTTCGACACGCTAGACACTTCCACAACGTTGTTACACAGGGACTTATTCACAAGAAACCCAACGCCGCCTTGGGATTGTTGGTCTCCCTCGCGGAAGTACATTAGGTGGCCCGATTTGAGGGTAATGGTGTCCTCTCCCTCTCTTCGGACTTCGCTTAGCCCCAATATGTGCCACCTAATTTCCCAAGTTCCACCTCGAGTTGCGCCAGATGCGAGTCAAGCCGTAGCGTGCGTCCGTTGTACGTCGCCAGGGTCAGTTGTTTGTGGTGGCCTCCCATAACCCGGAGATTCTTCGCACCCCCTGCTCCGCCGTTACCGTGGTCGCCACCGTGACCAGGAATAGCGGAGCCGCCGGGAACTGGGGGCCGTGGCCTTTTTGTGCTCATTGTTTGGAGGTAAATGCCCATAATCGCCACGCTGGGCAGGCGGGTTGGCGATCGCAGTGGTGTGGTGGTTTAACTCACAGAGAGCGCTGCTGCCCGTCCTCTGGAGGGTTCCCTCGGTCGTCTCTTACGACCCCCATAGCGGGAAAAGTTTGGCTGGGGTGGTGACACATGTATTCTATTCGCCGTCAACCACACGGCTAATAATTCTAAAAACATACTTAATATAAATAAAACACCCAGACACATCCAACAAGTACTTAAAAGCTCATCATCTAAGTACCTGTCAGCGGTGGGAATCGAACCCACGACCCTACGGAGCAGAGGCAGACATGCTGACCACTACACCAACGGGCCTGTCAGCTGGTGTTTAATAAGTCAATAAAATTCTGATAGCTATCGTAATTCCTTTTTTTATACCGCGTACAGTAAGTAATTACTATAATGAAACAAATGATATATGTAGTCAGATTATTGTCAGCGTAATTAAAAAAATATATATAGAAAACCTGTACATTAAAGGTATATAACTCTTTTTAAAACTTGTTCTTTTTTACATTGCGAGAAGAGACCGCAGACCGCAAATTTCTCTATCGATTAATTTGCTATTTTAATCTACGAGTATCATGTATTCATACCCCCTTATAGTTCGTGCATTTCATGAATGCGCGCGTGCCTTAGACGTGTGAGTCGTATATGGACACGCTAGTTGACAGTTCAAACGAACAAAACTGCCACACACACATCTAAGGACCGCGCGCATTCATGAAATGCACGAACTATACCAATAAACGCGTTGTCACTTATACAACGGTTATTACAGGTCTACTATTATTCCATATTTACAACTGACAAGTTAAGTTGAGCTTTGTGTATCATCGAAATAGCAATTCCACCATTATTAGTAAGGCCCATAGTAGTTTTACTATAATATACATTGTTTCGCTTAGTGAACCGTGGGTACTTGCTTTAGCAAGTGCCTCTGCCTACCCCTCTTTGGGATTAAAGGCGTGAAGTGTATTTTTTTTATACATTGTTTCTCTTTTTAGAAAGCCCAACAAGGGCTTGTCAATATATAATTGTCGCCATAGTAAAAGTTGTTCATATTGACGAACCCAACAACGTTTCTAAGACTATTGCTCGGGGTCTTTTTACGCGCAGTATTTATTTGTCTTATAAGAACCGAAACCTAGAAAATAAATTAATTTGGCATATCAGGAAAATTAGTATAAGTACTTTTTAATAAAGTGACTTATTTGATACAATTTAAACGTTCTTAACTAATTCTATCGCGTTGATCAGTGATAAAATAGATTTCTAATCTTATTTTTTTAAAGAATTGTGCACTGACATTATATTCATAGTTTAAACCGGGTATTACGGCGCTAAATTAACTAGAGTCAGCTCGTGACCACGGCACATGTAACTGTGTCAAAAGGTTGAGCAAACAACGAAGGTAAGAGTGCTTATCTTTGGTTAATTTCGCACTGTAATTCCCAGTTTAAAATATTAGAATACATAAAGAATTTTCAAAAATGAAACCATGAATTTCGTAACCAAATCAAATTAAACTTAAAATATTTCCTCTCTATATTATTACGGCGATGGGCTCACCCCCTGTCACGTTGGGTTAAATACGCTTGGTGAACCGTGGGCATTTGCTTAATAAGCAAGACAGTGCCTCTGCCTACCCCGCTTTGGTATTAAAAGGCGTGAAGTGTATTTTATTTTAATATTATTACTTTAGTTCAGTCGAAAGTCTCCCAGTAAGTACGCCTACATACAATTGAAATCAGTTAGAGCAACCTGTTATCATACATCTTTTTTCTTCACCAAAGCCCTAAACACACGCGCAGCGAAATAAGCCAGAAAGAACCCAGAACGCATTTTGACAACTCAAATGGGTTCCTCCAGTATGCCACCCCTGCCCCACGCGCCACATAACATTGTTTGCACACCCCTGCACAATGTTAGGGTAGGTCGGTTAAAATAGTAGCATGGGATCGATATAAACTCGACTTAAACTGCATGGTCGATGGTAGAATTGATCAGCTGGTACGACTGGCTGATTAGATTGTCGATGGCCTGGTTTAGAAAAAGTAATATATTAATGTGCAGTGCTACAGTACTATAGTACGGTTTTCTTTAAATGAGATAACTAGTAAACAAACATCACAAGATTACAAATGAAGACAATCCGAGCTAATTTTACTAGTTTCATCAATGTGGACAGTTGTTAGCACTAGTTCAGTTATTCACGTATTAATTTATGTACAAACTGGATACCGTAAAGCGTTTTTCATTAGTTTTTATCAAAAGTTTCATTGCAACAAATTTTCTTCGCATAAAATGACAGTACGTTGTCAATCATCTTTTCAGTTCAGATTTGCATTGTTTGTTTACTAGTTATCTCATTTAAAGAAAAACGTACTATACAAGGTATTGTTGTACATAATGGCTTATTGGATAAAAACAATTATGTCAAACGATTACATAAAAGACCACGGATGGCGCTGATGAAGCTAAAAACAAGTTGATACAAATTGTGCGGTCAATCAAAAAAAATAAATCTGTAGCTTTATGTCTGTTTTCTTTCTGGCGGGTTACCTATGTATAAAAGCAATGCGTACTTGTGCGGTCTTTAGCTGTGAAAATAATAAAGTATTAATCAATTCAATCTTTTGTAGCTTTGTAAGCGCTATCTGTCATATAAAAACATCATCATTTTTTTTTTATCTAATAGCTCATTCTCAGACCAAACACAACTAGTCTTGAGAGCCATGTATCACAAACTGTCACTTTTTTACTACCAAAACCATTTTGTATCTAAATATACCCTGCTACGCAGTAAGGGACAGAAAATAGTGTACCTTACTCTTTCATTCCTGCGTGATTTTCATATAGTTGCCTCGTTTTATTTTAAACGCCAATTTTGAATTGCAAGTTGTAATTGTTTTGGCCTGAGAAAGAATTGCATTACTATTTTCACTATTTTGTGTATTATCTCTGCCTACCCCTCTTGGAGACGTAAAACTATGTTCATCATCATCATCATCATCATCAGCTGATATTTAACTTATGCTGACTATTTGTTATTTCAATGGGGAATTTTCTTTGACCTTTTTCTGACAAATTTTCGGGTGGAGAACTGTCATTACTGTCAAAATTTGTTTAGAAAGAATGATAGTAATGACTTCTCCACCTAAAAATCTGTCAGTAAAACGTCCAAGAAAATTCCCCATTACAATTCTGCCTACTTTATTCATTTTAATTCGCTCGTTAACAAACAAAAAATATGCTGCTTCATACCAAAATATCACGTTTCATCAGAAATCAATTAACAAATGGTACGCATTTTTTTTCAATGTTAATGCGAGTTATGACGTCGAAGTATTTATCGATATCGATATATTTGTTTATCGTTCGTTTATTGAGAATGTCCAGTTTAATAATAATATGAATATACTGGGCAAGATGCGCAAGTTGGCTGGCAAAAGCTGGATGCGAAAAGCCGAAGACTGATCACAGTGGCGTGCAATTGGAGAGGCCTATGTCCAGCAGTGGACAAGTATGGGCCGATGATGAATATACTGGCACATTGCGCACACGATTACGTGGCCCCAAACTAAGATTATCTGTACCTACTATGGGTACCAGATACTGAAAATTAACCCTTTAACAGGCAGAAGGTTTGTATGAAATTCATGATTTTAGACTGTATTTCAACGGACTAAGGTTCAAAATTAGGTGGGATCTATATGCCCTCTGTCTGGTAAAGGGTTAATATTATTATACTTCGTGTAAAAGGACCCCGAGCAATGGTCTTAGAAGCTTTGTTGGGATCGTCAATATCAACAACTTTTACTATGGCGACAATGCGACTAACTGAAAAAAAAAAAATTTCGTCACCCAAGAAATAGATATTTTTTTTACTTTGCATTTTGTATGGGGATTTTTTTTTCATTTCAACGGGCGGCGGCGGCTATCTAACCCACGACCATCGATCTAGAGGTAGGGCTAGACTACTAGTCCATATCAGTCCCGTATGCAGTAAAATAATACAACGTTGCCTTATAACGCAACTATTTTACCTTCCTCATTCTAGGAAATACTTTGAAATAAATAACTACAGTTCAACGAAGATATTTTAACGCGTGACTAAAATATAAAATGCTAGTGGAAGACCCGCGATTTCTCGTAATTTCATACAAATGTGCTGCATTGTGGACCATATCGCTGCTTAACATCAGCCAGTATGGATGGTCAAACGCTTGTTCAATTACTTTTTTTAATTTTTGTTGTTGTGTGGCTCTGCAGGGCCCTGTTGTGCCCAGTATCACTGCGACCATCGCTGATCTATTGTGATCGCCACCTGGTTAATCATTTAGAGTTCAGTATCAATTTTGAGCGCTTTTACAAAAATAAGTACTTTTTTGATACTGAGATTCACCACCTCATCAAAAGTTCAATGACTTATTACAAACTATAACACTATCTATTTAGTTACGCGTCTTACAGGATAGAGATAAAAGTACCTACTCGTAGCATACATACACTTCACGCCTGTCTCCCAGAGGGTTAGGCAGAGGCTACAGATCTCCATTTGTCACGGTCCTGACATACCCCTTTCGCTTCATCTACGTTCATACATCTTTTCATACCTCCGGTTTCGAGTACTTTTCACGCCACCTTCGGAC
>SJJU01026229.1:0-12714 GCA_012932125.1 Conopomorpha cramerella | reverse complement strand
ATACATACATACACTTCACGCCTGTCTCCCAGAGGGGTAGGCAGAGACTTCAGATCTCCATTTGTCACGGTCCTGACATACCCCTTTCGCTTCATCTACATTCATACATGAACTCCGGTTTCGAGTACTTTTCACGCCACCTTCGGACAGGACATCACCAATTTGGTCTGTATATGTCCTTATGGGGCGACCTCTACTCACCCGGCTATTTAGTTCAATTTTGCAAAAAAATGCACAAGTAACGATATTGCTCCTTAGGTGCGATATCTAATATTCTACTGTTACAATCCTTGTCCAAGAACGTTCTATCAAAATCTCTAACCAGGAGATCACTGGAAAGAGCCGCAGATCAATCAAACGTTATCAAAGGGCCGGCCATCAAACAAGTGGGAGCGCTCTGTCTGCTTTATGTAGGTGTTGGCTTATAAATAAAAATGAAGCAATGCTTTTAGCAAGACTAACTGATCCCGAGTGATTGTCGGACCCCTTGTTAAAATGTATGAAAGCGAACCATGAGTGGGGCCAACAATTACTCACTGGGAACATTGTCTTTTTTTTTGTTTCTCGCCACTAGAGTTTCAAGAATTAATGGTAGTATTTTTAGTAAAAGATTTCTTCGATTTCTGCCATTCGATTTGAGCCTTAATATATATACACTTCACGCCTTTAATCCCAAAGAGGGGTAGGCAGAGGCACTTGCTATAAAGCAAGTACCCACGGTTCACCAAGCGTATTTAACCCAACGTGACAGGGGGTGAGCCCATCGCCTCCTGGGTTCACACACCTTGTGGTGTGCGGGTTTGAGCCTTAAAACAGAACGTAAGTTCGGCCGCGTAATGTTTGGACGGTTCTTGTCAATTCGATCATCTATACTAATATTATAAAGAGGAAAGGTTCGTTTGTTTGTTTGTATTTAATAGGCTCCGAAACTACTGAACGGATTTTGATGATTCTTACACTAAAAGAAAGCTACGTTTTCCCAAATGAACATAGGCTACTTTTTATCCCGAAATTCCAACGGGAACGGGTTGATATTATTATAAAGAGGAAAGAATTGTATGGATGGATGTTTGTAACGAATAAAAGCTACTTGGCGAAGGAACGAAAAGGATGCGATTAACACCGCGTGGCACAGCTATTATTATATGATTTTTTTGTGTTTGTACGCCGATAATTTTGTCCTTTATAAACCAACTAGAGGACACTCCGCGATTTAACCCGCGTACTAATTCTTAATGTCGGTTAGGCGTCGAAATTAAAAAAAAAGAGAAACGTGTTCTTTAATTTCTATTCACAAAGACTACCATCAAGTTTTAGAACCATAAATACAAAATTAACGTTTCTCTTATACAAAAATCCACCCCCATTTTCACCACTTTAGGGGATCTGCACACATCAAAAGTGTCTAGGGATCAAAAACATTTTTAGGTCTAAAATAAAATCTAATTTATTTAAATCAAATCTAATCTTCTGGATTGGTCTCCTACCTAATTCCCCATGCCTGTATCAATGACTTATCACCACATTTTGAATAAATTATGAATGAATCCAGTTTTTGTAAAATATATTCTTGATTGCAAACTTCTAAAATGTACACTTTTGATGTGACAATTTAAAGAATATTTTTTTAACACTCGTAAAAATCACAAAAGGAATCGCTGAGCGAAATTTCAACTTTCTAGGGTCCATGGTTTGGGCTGACCGATGATGAGTCTGTGATGGTCAGTCTGTGAATCAGTTAGGAATTTCAGTATTGTACAGAGTGTAAAAGGATCCCGAGCAATAGAAATTTTGTGAATTCTTGGGCTCGTCAATATGAACAACTTTTACTATGACGACAATAAGGGGAAATGAAAAAAATATTTTTTAGTGAAAGTATCGCTTTTCATAATGAAATGAACGAATGAAAACTATCAAATAAATATATAAATACACTTCACGCCTTTTAATCCCAAAGAGGGGTAGGCAGAGGCACTTGCTAATCTATCAAATGAATGTATATACATGGTAGAAAATATCAAATTGTTCGTCGAATTAGGAAGTGGATAAAAAACTCCCTCCTCATACAAAACGTCACCTCTCGATGCAAAAAATTGTCTATTATGTATGGAGATGATTTTTTTTTCATTTCCCCGCATTGTCGCCATAGTAAAAGTTGTTTATATTGACGAGCCCAACAACGTTTCTAAGACCATTGCTCGGGATCCTTTCACACGCAGTATATGTAGTACAGATTTTGCTATTTTGTTTTTGTTGGAAAGAAAGTATTTTAAAGCTGGTCCCATGATAAGGACTCCAGGGTTTGATGAGGGAAGACCAGATAAATCGAGGGGAATTTAAAAAAAAAAATGGTGGTGGTGGTATATAATAAACTGGCGCCTGCCAGCAATATGTAGTTAAAGTTGGTTCGTTTTTCTTCAAAATTATTTAACATACATACACTTCACGCCTGTCTCCCAGAGAGGTAGGTAAAGACTACAGATCTCCATATGTCACGGTCCTGACATACCCCTTTCGCTTCATCTACATTCATACATCTTTTCATATATTCATGTTTCGAGTATTTTTCACGCCACCTTCCGCCAGGACATCACCAAACTGGTCGATGTATGTCCTTCTGGGGCGACCTCTACTCACCCGGCCCATTACATCACCCATAAATCTCTCTCATAAATCTCTTTCGTCAATCGATTTTCATCCATTCTCTCCATATGCCCTAACCACCGAAGCATGCCCTTTTCAATCTTGGTCACTATGTCTTCCTTCAAACCGCAACTTTCTCTTATCACACTATTCCTTATCCTGTCATTCAATGTCACGCCTTTCATGCTCCGCAATGACTGCATTTCTACGGCATTGCCTTTACTTTTATGCTTCTTCTGCCATACCCAACTTTAACACTACGTAAAATGTACAATAGTCAAAACGAGAAAGCGGCCATATCACCTGTTTTCTTCCGGGCAACCTGAACGTCGCATACATCGGCCATAAAGCTCACTTCAAATACCATCGTTATATCATCAGCTCTACTTAGAAGCATGAAGTCATATCGAATGAAACCTTTAAGTAGTAAATACTAACAGATATTAAGTTACAGATCGTTTTACGGCGTAAAGTGAACTTTAAAACGCACGAGCATAAAAGCAATTTCAGCTTGCACTATCTAGACTGAGCATATACCTACATTTGCCCGTATGCACGAATGCACTAGACATCTTGATAGTATTTGAGTAAAGGATTCAGATCTCAGCCCTCTCTTTACTGACCTAGGTTTCTTTAAGTAGAAAGAGTTGAACCTAGACCAATACAGTCACAGCACTGTTATACTTATTACCAATATACACCAGTGGCGTGCACTGGCTTTTACGACAAGGTAGGCAGTAAAAGTAATCCCCAAGGATTGACACCCATTTTTTTAAATGTTTACCTTACATTGCAGTGATATTATAATTAAATTTTAAAAATTGTATGTATGTGTATTTGAACATTTGACATCCTGGCATACTAGATAGGTTAAAAGACAACCTGTGTTAAGGACTACTAGGTCCTATAGTCCTATTTACGAAATATAGGTACCTACCTACATATCTACTCACCCACAAACACACAGGACCTTCGTTAGCCTATGTCGTGAGTACAACAAAAAAAAGGATCTAGCAATAACTCTATTATTAGGTCGGGTATCCAAAATACTCAGGTAGGCAGTGTTTTTTTGCCTATATGCTGTGCACGCCACTGATACAAACAGTCACGTCTATAACATTTAGCAAAATAATGTCAACAAGGTGGACGCCTCGCGATTTCATTCGCCTAGTTTAGTAGTACACATGTAACGGTCGAAGTTTATCTATTCGTCCCTTTTTAACCGACTTTAAAAAAGGAGGAGGTTCTCAATTCGTATGTATTTTGCTTTATGTTTGTTACGTTTGAAATTTCGCCTGGGTGAACCGATTTGGATGTTTTTATTTTTATTTGAAAGCTGGTGCTTCCCCTTTGGTACCATATAAATTTGGTTCAGTTCCGACAGTGGCATCCATGAGAAAAACACATATATATCAAATTTTACTCTTGTTGGTTCTTTTTCTTAAGTTATTTTCTATTGACACTTGTCATTAGAGTCAGACAAGGCATAAAACTTACCTGAGCAATGTTAGTGATGGTTCACGTTTTAGAATACAGATCTAAGACAGATTTCGCTACGAACAGTCCCCAACCGAAAGGGCCCTGATTGTCACGGCGGGGTAAAAGATTTTGCAACAGGAAAAAATAAGTCCGCTTCAGAAGCGTGCCTTATTGGCCACATCAAAGAAGGAAATCCCAAACTTATTACACGGTAGCTCAGATATGACACAGAAATTACAGTTTTGTCACGATAAAGTTGGCAAAAGTAATAATCATTAATGCATAGTATAAAACAAAGTCTCCTCCCGCTATCTGTACTTATGTATGCTTAAGATCTTTAAAACTACGCGATACACTTTTCTTTAGTGGATACAGTGATTCTTGATATGTATTGAAACTAATATAATTAATATTCCATGAATACAGTCCTGTAGGAAAGTTCCGCGCGGTGTTACTCTCGTTTTATTTTAGTTCCCGTGGGAATTTCGCGGTAAAATATAGCCTATGTTTCTTGTGGGTATAGTACTGTAGTTTTTGAGCCTATTCAATAAATCCAAACAAAGGTTTCCTCTTTGTAATATTAGTGTAGATAAACGATTTCGACTTTAAGTAAGAATTAGTTATATTGCATAAATATTTACAAGAATAGAACCAAAATGATATTCAATAGCAGAAAAACACTCACAATGTGGGGAAGTGACATAAAAATTTTCAAACCCCATACAAAATGCATCTCGCGAGGCAAAAATTTGTCTATTTTGAATGGAGGTTAAAAAAAAAGTTTGCGTTTCCCCGTTGTCGCCATAGTAAAAGTTGTTCGTATAGACGAGCCTAACAACGTTTCTAAGACCATTAATCGGGGTCCTTTTACATACTGTATAACCCGAAGGTGATTACATTATAAGAAAATGTACCTACAGTTTTTTCGACGCTTTCTTTTACAGAAAAAAATATTTTTAATCATTGTGCATTAATTCTATATATCATCATCATCAGCGTATATTGGACATAGGCCTCTCCAATTGTTAATTTTTTATATAGCTCAATTAATTATTACAACAGTTAAACAATTAAATTCTTGACCCCCCATTCCGTACACATTTTCTTCGCAGTGTCGCATCAATTCAATTTAAAATTGTTTATTTTCCCCAATTTTAATAACATTGAATCTTACAAAACGTCAAGAGATACATTGCAGTACGGAAAGTAACATTGTTATGGAACAATTTTCCGGGTGTTTCCAAACGGTGGTTTATGCCAATAAAATCCTCAATTAATTTTGCGCGGTCGCCCCAGAAGGACATACATTGACCAGATTGGTGATGTCCTGGCGGAAGGTGGCGTGAAAAGTACTCGAAACAGGAGGTCATGTATGAAAATATGTATGAATGTAGATGAAGCGAAAGGGGTATGTCAGGACCGTGACAAATGGAGATCTGTAGTCTCTGCCTATCCATCTGGGAGACAGGCGTGAAGTGTATGTATGTATGTAATTTTGCGTCTTTGCGGAGGCTTATGCCCAGCAGTGGCAATAATACGTATGTACATAATATGACATGTCTGATTGATTAGTAAATATATATATATACTTGTACCTCCAGTGACGAAGCTAGGAGGTAAGCCGGTAGTGAAAAATAAGCACTTAACCAATGCTTATTTAGATTTTTTTATTTTTATAAAAAAAAATAGACTTCATACCTTTTAATCTCAAAGCGGGGTATTTTTAAATAAGCAATTATTTATTTGAGCTATAATAAGTCCCTACGCTACTTAATTTCCTTGAAAATATTTGTTAATGTGCCTGGCATAGGCTTGTCTTGTACTGCCGGCTTACCCTCTAGCTTCGCCACTAGTACCTACTAATATCATATACGCTAAAGTTTGTATTGAAGTTTGGATTGTATCTCTTTCACGAAATAACAGCTTCTAAGCTTTATTTCACAATATAGCTTACAAGACGTACCACGGCGTTGTTACCCGAAGTTATCCCTTTCCCTAGGGAATTTCGAGATGAATTGCAGCTTGCGTGTTAATCCAGGTTGTGAGCTACCAAATATTATTAAAATCCCTCTAGCCGTTTAGACCTGAATAAGTAACAAACATACACACTCGCACACTTTCGCCTTTACAATATTAGTGTGATACATTGTAATAACACATAGGCTATATTTTGTACCAAAATTTCCCACGGGAACGGGATGGATAAAATGCTAGTAAATGACAATATAGCCGTGTGGTGACGGCGAATAGAATACACTACCCAGACCAACTTTTCCCGTCGCGGGGGGTCGCAAGAGGCCGGGCAGCAGCGCTCTCTGCGAGTTAAACCACAACACTACTACGATCGCCAACCCGCCCGCCAAGCGTGGCGATTGTTGGCTTTTCCCTCCAAGTGATCATGGAAATCATTGGAGGAGGCCCTCGTCCAGCAGTGGACGTCATGCGGCTGACGATGAAATGACAAGATACAGTAACTTTGAACAAGGAATCGACTTGAACCAGTAAAATATTAAGACTTTTTTGGTTTTCTCATGGATGGCATTGTCGGAGCCAAATTTAGGACCAAAAGAAAAGCACTAGTCTTCAAACAAGAGAAATAATCATCTATTTACCCAGTCAATAGTTTTGAGATAAGAAGTTTATTTTTGTAAATTTCCAGTGCCCTTGTTTCTCTCAGTTATGACGAGCTAGCTGTATTCGGGGGGATAAATGTCAACGAAGTGATTATATAACTTCAAGCAGTCAGTATTGAAGGTGACAGATATTTTTCGATTGTTTGTTACACACATGTTACAAAAGTGTCTGAAGTTGGAATAATTTACACAAATAATAAAAAACGTACTAAGACATCTGACAGAAGTCACCCAGGGACACCTACAAGCGACATCTAGATAAGACATTTTTGGAATTTGTGAATCCCCATTGTGGAAAAAATACCTTTTTTGAAATCGGTTAAGAACAAAGTTAAAAATAAACCACGACATTATGTTGTCTGTTACCATTGTTTCAATAGACACACCGACATAATACTGTACCTACCTATAGGAAAATGGAACAATAAAGTCAATATTCTTCAATCACTGAAGATTCCCCGATGGAATACACCGAAGATGTTCTATTGACAACACTTCGATTGAGAGTCTAAGCTTTTGAGTGATGCATTCAAAGAAATACAAAAGTATATCGTCAATTACGATGAAGATATAAATAAAAGCACAAGAAAGAGAGTATTGGAGTGGATGTACGGAAAGATGTGTAAGAGTCATAGTCATAATCAGTCCAGTGATATCCACTGCTGGACATAGGCCCAAAGGTGTGCTACAACGCTCGGTCTTAGCCATTCATCACCCAAGAGGACCTTAAGTAGCATCTGGCAACTTATTGCAAAACTTATAATTTTCACAGATTACTGTAAATTATTGAGTATTTATTATAGGTAGCCATATTTTTGCGCAAAAACTGATTTGAAGTTAATTTCTGCACATATAATACATCATCTTGATAGTTACTATCAGCCGATTTTTGTCCACTGCTCGACAAAAGCCTTTCCAATTGCACGCCGCTTTGATCTGTTTTCGGCTTCTCGCATTCAGCTTCATCTTGCGCATATCATTAGTCCACCTTGCCTGAGGGCGTTCTACACTCCGTTTGCCGATACAATGCGTATTTAATACCACTATTTTCTGTACCGCTTTGTAGTGCAAAATAATGTGTCTTTGCAAACCTTTAAGCGCAGGGCAGATCCTTTTCCAAAGTGTAAGACAGCCGCAGCGATGGTACTGGCCCAGGGCGAGCTCCAGGAAGAACAACGGAAGACCCCCGAACAGCAGCATGATGCAGTACGGGATGAGGAAGGCACCTGTTGCAAAAAATGCAGGGTTGGAAGCAATTCTTTACCAGTCGTCAGTTAAAATCCACGCGGGAGTTGGTTTTATCTTCAAGATCTAGGAGTCGATAGTAGATCATAATTGAAATGGCAAAAACAATTTAGTTAGTTTTAGGTATAAAATTATAGCAGTTCTGTACTGTAAAACATGGATTTCAGTATGTAAATATGGAGTGCAAAAGGACGCCAAGAAATGGTCCTAAAAACGTGCAAATACGTCCTAGAAATTAAGAAACATTTTTCATTTCCCAATAGACAATTTTCTTGCTGCGGGAGATGATATGTTCTATGAGGATGAACATTTTTTTCTTCGTTTCCCCGCATTATCACCGTAGTAAAATTTGTTTATATTGACGAGCCCAACAACGTTTCTAAGACCATTGCTCGGGGTCCTTTTACACTCAATATTTATAATAAAAGGATCGTAGAATGCGAACGAATATTATTAAACGCAATTTTTACATACTCTATATTATTCTTGAACTTGAGACACTTGCTCAGAGAAAATAGGTCACATTTTGCCATCGTCGCTAGTCATTAAGGGCCTTACTAATAATGGCGGAATTGCTATTTCGATGGTATACAAAGTTCAACTTACCAACCAGTTCCTAGTTTCCCTCCAATAACCTGTAATATAAGTGAAAACGCGTTTATTGGTAAATGTATGCACACTTACCGCCACCATTCTGATAGCAGATGTAAGGGAAGCGCCAGACGTTGCCCAGGTCGACGGCGAATCCCACCACGGCGAGCAGGAACTCCGCCTTCTTGGCCCATGTCTCCCGCTGCCGCACTGGCGTCAACGACACCACCACGGATCTCGACTTCTGCGGCTGCGTTTGGAATGACGGAATCTTGAGATTCAGAACAGCTGAAACCTTAATCATCGGACGTCTGTGCCGTTAAGTTCAACTGAACCAGACCGATTTGACATACATACATACACTTCACGCCTGTCTCCCAGAGGGGTAGGCAGAGACTACAGGTCTCCATTTGTCAGGGTCCTGACAGACCTTTCGATTCATCTACATTCATACATCTTTTCATACATGACCTCCGGTTTCGAGTACTTTTCACGCCACCTTCCGCCAGGACATCACCAATCTGGTTGATGTATGTCCTTCTGGAGCGACCTCCACTCGACTTTCACTTGTCAATCGACTTTCATCCATTATCTCCATATGCCCAAACCACCGAAGCATGCCCTTTCTTCCAACTTTCATTTATCACACTATACATCGATTTAAATTCAGATTTGTCATATTAATAAGGGTACTAACTA
The DNA here is from genome assembly GCA_012932125.1 of Conopomorpha cramerella. Taxonomy (NCBI): domain Eukaryota; kingdom Metazoa; phylum Arthropoda; class Insecta; order Lepidoptera; family Gracillariidae; genus Conopomorpha; species Conopomorpha cramerella. Next base: position 3,424 of record SJJU01026229.1, on the reverse strand, counting down.
TGTACTACAGAATTGATTGTATCAATAATAGTGGTACTATCTAACATTTTCAGGGTCTCTCTGTTTAAGACATACCTAATCGTGTGAAAATAGCATATAATAAGGAGGTGTGTGAACTCAGCGCCTATTATTAAGTTGGGTCCCTTATAAGAAGTAGTATTCGACATACTGCTTAACATCAGGCAGGATGATGGTCAAACGCTTGTTCTTAATGAAAAATAAAAAAAAAATATTGCTTTCAGAAGAATGAAAGGGCTGAACATTTAGACTAAGCTATTCTAAGGTTTTACACCATTACTGTGACTCCTGTTACAGTCGGAGTATGCAGCGGCATTTGGAATAGAACATACTTCAAGAACTTCTTTCTTGATTCCCACAGAGTAAATAAGCAAAAGGGGGGTGTGGAAATAAGAGGAGAAACATAATTACGAGACAGTAGAAGGTTGGCACTTACTGCTGGTGGTGGAAGATCTCCATGGTCCTCGGCAGGCGGTGGCCCCTCCTCCGGCGCCTCCGCCACCATGGCAGCGGGAGGCGTCGCACATTCCCCGTTCCGTCGCTCCGAGCCCGGGCTCTCGCCCTGTGTAAAGGAAACATTCCGTCATCAGTGGCCATCACTATTAACTACAAGCTGTCCCCTGCAAACATTTGTTTTGCCATATAAAGTCGCCTTTGCACCTTTACCTATTGGAATAAATACAACTTTTAAGCCTTCCCTGGACTTCCACGTGTAATTCAAGACTTTAATTAGCCAAATCGGTCCAGCCGTTCTCGAGTTTTAGCGATACTAACGAACATTAATTCATTTTCATATAATAGAGATAACAAATAATGCATTAATTTCGACCAAATATGGTAACCATAAAAACAGTTCTAGTAAGTTAATCTTAAAAGATAGACATATACTGCCGCGGACATTTTTTTAGATCCTTTCAAGAGGAATAATTCTTTCATACATATATCTTTGCTATCTTGAACCGTTTTCGCAGCGCACGCATGGAAGCCCTCAAGGATGAAAAATTTTCCCCGTTTTTGTCACATTTTCCATTATTTCTTTGCTCCTAATAGTTTCAGCGTGATGTTATCTAGCCTAAAGCCTTCCTCGATAAATGGTCTATTCAACACAAAACATAATTTTCAATTCGAACCAGTACTTCCTGAGATTAGCGCTTTCAAATAAACAAACAAACTCTTCAGCTTTATAATATTAGTATAGATTTGACAGTGTTTGCTAATCGCTGGCACACAGCACGAAGAACACATGAAGCCTGTTAACGACTGAAGGCGGGACGAGAACCCGACGCGAATTCTCCGTAGCGTGGTCGTCATGCCATGATCGTCATGTTGGCAAAAAACAGGAATGGACAAAGACAATTTGTGTGGAATCAAGAAAACAGGTAACATCAATAAGGTAGAGTTGTTCTATTGTGATAAGTAAGAAATTAACCTTAATGTCTAAAGAGAACGGAGAACTGTACCTTTGTTTAGAAAGTATGACAGTTCTACCAAAAGTGTGTACCAAATACTTACTGATGTATCTGTACTTATACATAAGGTTATTTTGTGACAAATAAAAATATTATTATTATTATTCTCCGCCCGAAAATCTGTCAGAAAGACGTCAAAGAAAATTCCTTATTAAAATGTGCTGTGGTGGACCGTTTGTGGTTGTATACGCTATTAACTAATTGATTCTGTACCGACTTTTCGAGATAATAGGTGCACGTACCATAAAAACATATACAAACACTAGCAAACCCGGCGAACTCCGTTTCGCCACCGGATGGGTTCGTTTCGTTTACCCGCTTTTCTGATTTTTCTTTGCTATAAAGCTCACGGAGCCCGAGACCTTTCCAACGAATGCAAAACCGTGGAAATCGGTTCGTGCGTTCTGGAGTTATAGCGTCAGGGAGGAAAACCCGACTTATTTTGATATAGTAGATATTTTAATCGATACCCTAATAAATTTAATCGTACTAACTCTTCAGTGGCTTCGAACAAACAAACATACATCCAAAAGCCTTCACACTTTCATCGGCAGTGGCAAAACGTTGTATGGATGCTTGGGGGGCGGGCGGCGACAAACACTCCGCTCGATTGGCGGGGAAACAGAAATAATGAAAACTGCCCCGTCGGGCTCCGGCCTGGCTTTGTCCGCGGTAAGCGCCTCTCGGGACATCGGGGCCCTATTCTCGGTTAACACACGACAAACGATATTTTTATCTATCGACGCTTACTAGTCACGGCGTCTTATTAGAAATTGAAGGAAATCTTGTATTCTCTGGTGACTCGATTGTGACAGATTACAATGGAATAATGGACAGTCCACGTTGATGAGAATCACGAATCCGGGATCGATCGCAAAAAGGGACTCTTATTCCCTAACTTTATCACCTTCGTCCGTGGGAATATCCAAATACACACATCAAAAGTGTCCAGGGATCAAGCAATTTTTAGCTCTAAAAAAATCTAATTTATTTAAATCAAATCTAATCTTCTGGATTGGCCTCCTACCTAATGCCCCATGCCTGTATCAATGACTTATCACCACATTTTGAATAAATTATGAATGAATTCAGTTTTTGTGAAATATGGAAATTTAACCAATTTTTTTTTTAAATCACTATGAACAAGCGTCTGTACTTGATCCCTAGACAATTATGATGTGTGTATCTGATACCAGAAACCCCCATAGATCTTTTGGGTGGGTTACACTGCGATAAGAAATTTCTCTGTTTCCCTGCTTTCGAAACGTAGTCGTTATGTTGAGTTAGAGGCCTCCGGGCTGCGAAGTGAATCGGGTTCAAGCACTTTTGCTTATTAGTTACCGAAAGCATTTAAGGTTGACAGCTAGAAGTGGTCAAAAGTTTTCAAAATTATTACTTAATAAAAAATGCATCATCCCTAACAAAATTAATCCTACCAACAATGGATACCAGCATTTAGTAACTGCTCACTTTACTGACAGTTAATACCAAAAACTCTTCTGACAGCCAACATAGCGTATGTTGTTATGCCCCCGTACCACGACACAACGATTCCTAAGCGATAACTATATATTTATTAAATAATTTAATCAAGCATATACACAACTTAACACATTGGCGGACAGTAAAAAAACACAATAGGTTTTTTATTGTTATGACGGCTATAGCCGTTCACTGTCCGGGAAAGAGTTAACCGACAAACAATAATGAAAAACAAAGTACGTATCGAAAACATACGGATTAACGCAGGACACATGTAACATCAGTTTAATTATAAAAGGCATGCTTTTCACCCCAGCCGTTTACGCTGTAACCTAATCTCGCGTTTTAACGGCAACACAAGTAGCCGTTCGACTATAAAACCGGGGAAGTGCGCAAATGGCTGATTCTCGTCGGGGATTAGTCTAATTAACTTCTTATAAGATTACCTTACTGTG
>SJJU01026218.1:0-10818 GCA_012932125.1 Conopomorpha cramerella | reverse complement strand
TTTGAAAACAAAATAAACATGAAATCATAAAATAACCCAATCTGTCAGACACTTCTATGCTTTTATTCTCTTACACCTATCGAAGTTTTTCCATAGCGTAACCAATTATCTATGACAGGTACCCGAAGCTTTCTGGCTGGCTGTACAAGATGTCCGAGGAGAACTACTACGCGACGGCCAACAACAAGGGGCTGCAACAGTTCTCGAGAAGAATAGGCGAGTTGAGACACCTTCATAAGCCTATATGAGGGTAATTTATTGTAGATCTGTAGGTTGCCTTCATTCCATAGCATACCTTTACGAGTGCAAGATAAGTAGGTGGCGTTACTAACTGGACGGCCAGTCCGAAAGGGACGGGGAGTCGGGGAATTTTCTTTGACGTTTGTCTGACGGATTTTCGAACTGTCATTACTGTCAAATTTTGCTTGGAATGTATGACAGTAATGACAGTTCTCCGTCCAAAAATCTGTCAGAAAAACGTCAATTAAAATTCCCCGTTTATCTAAGGAAATGTTTATAGTCCACCCATTTTACCAAGCCGACAGAACTTGAGTGCTTCCTACTTGCGTCTAAATGGCTAAAACTAATCCCTACCTACTTATCTTTCGAGCCTATCATCATTATCAGCCAAATAATGTCCACAGCTGGACGAGGGCCTCCCCCAATGATATCCGTCATTTGGGGTGAAAAGCTAACTTCGAGCCTACCTTTGGCTTTATTGAAACATCTAGATCATCCTTTTCCAGATTGCGGCTCCTCAGTCTTAATCGATGGAGAATTCAAATGTCCTAGAACTTCGGAAAGGAGACGGTCCACAGCATACCTTTGCCAGTCAATTGCATAACTTGTTATTAATAAACACCAGTGTTTTTACAATTTGTTTTATTTTCTTTGGGGCCTTAAGTGTGGGTGGGTACCACCATCCGACTAAAAACAACAGCTAGACTTTAATGTAAAACTGACGTTTAGAAAAACATGAGGCAAGAATATGTACACCATGCAGGGCATGGATGGACAGGATGTCACTTTTACTACCAAAATTACCGTTTGGATCCAGAAGATATACATTCAGTTTCCATTAATATTGCTTGAAAAGAGAGAGAGAGTGCTACACGGCTTGCAAATCTAATTATGTTGTGGTCTGAGGTACAACGCTATCCACTTTAACAACTCTTTCCCTGATAGGTACCTATCTACTCTATACTCCATCCCCGAATTCAATGGTCGAGAGACTGAATAGTGGTCCCTGTCGGGAATTATTATTAAAATTATTATCCACAGGGATCGGCCGTTAGTGGATCCCAGGATAATGCTATGTGTAAAAAATAACTAGTAGGGACTTGTACATAAACACGCAAACGAATACTAATTAATCGATGTTGTCGATGTCATCATAGACAAGATAAAACAATATACCGGTTATAATCGTTTATAGAGAACTGGCTACAACACTAGTATTAAAAAAAATACTGTCATTGAAAAAATGCGCAAGCGGGTGGAGAGCGGATGTAGAGAGGAGGGGGAGTGGTAAAGAGGAGGTGAAGGAGGACGGACGAGTGGGCAAGCAAGCAAAGCAAAACGGTGACGAGACGAGTTCAACCCAATTAATTATGTAGATTTATCTAACATTGCTCTCTATTGTTTAAAAAGTTCTCACAGAAAGTCAGAAGCGTTCTTTAAGTTTTCCCACGGAACTGTAGTTAGTTTGAAGAAAGTTTACAATGTGAAAGGTTGTGCTAAAGTTTGTTTGTGTTGTGTGTGCCTGCGCATGATTCTCGTTCAGTGAATAATTATCAGCAAAAGAATACTAAAGTGATGTGCTCTCGTAACTAATAGGTATTCACGTTGTAGTTTTAAAGTACCTGCCTGAAAGTTATTTAAACAATAGACGTAAGTAATGGCTGGTTTCGATACAACTAATACTATGCCTAAAATCGGTCATGTCACGGGTTTACGGGAGCAGTGGCTGGTGAGAGCTGATGGTGCGTTGGCGCATCATCTTCAGGATCGTGAGATATCGTCGCATCTTTATGAAAATAGATCTAGGAACCAGCAAATCCGTGAGGATTTTCCTGTGGCCCTCAGTGAACAGAGAGACCTAGAACATGAGGCAAGGAAAAAAGAAATGTCCCGTCGTCGTCAGGCTGAAATTGATGCAGAAATCGCGAGGGAAATGGTTGAAATAAACCTGCGACGACAGAGGCGACAGTACTCTGCCGATCTGCTACAGCAGCCGAGCTCTTCTCGCGCCCAACCTCCTGCGCTCGCTTCCGTTCAGCCAGCAACACCAGCTACCCCTAATATTGCACTCGACATTAATCCGGAGGAACTTGGACTCTCACCATTGGAATTAGAAGAAATAAGGAAGCGTTTAGAGCAGGAGGAACATGATGCCCGTCTGGCACGTGAACTCAGTCATGAAGCTGAAGGGGAAGATGCTTTGTTTGCTGACATGAAGTATGCAGTTGAAGCGCAAGACAGTGAGCTTGCAAGGCTCCTTCAAGAAAGAGAGTACAAAAAATTGCAAAGAGCCAAAGAAAAAGCAAGGCAAAAAGCTTTGTTGAAGAAACAACAAAGGTTGGCAGCTCAGAAACAAAATGAACCTCTTCCCCCGGAACCTACAGAGGAGCCACAAACTGCAGCTACACTTCTAGATGCTTATAGTAATCCTAGAGACTTGATACAACAAAATATGCAAAGTCAAAATGGCCTCAGGTTATGTAAATCTGTAGAATCCGACTTACATTATGTGGAGCCATTTGAGAAAGAACAGATACAATCCAAAGCCAGTGCTCTTCAAGCCAAGGAGATGTCCAAACAGTACTTCAATATGTCAAACAGTTCAGCAATTCGTAATGATGCACACCACAGTTCCATGGACATGTTGGATCATAGAAATATGCCGAGTACCCAGAGTTTGGCTGCGATGCATCATCGACAGCCACCTGTCCCTCCAGCCACTGGCAAAAAGCCACGGTTTCCCGACCCGGTGAGCATCAGGCCCGCATCACACTATCCCATGGAAAATACAGTGCCACCAGAGCATTCCAGCATACAACACATTCCACATAGTTATAGTGAAAACAACAATATGTACAGTTCTACATTCCCGCCGGATTATGGGAATCCGTCCTCGCAAACTCATTCCCTTGAAGGTAGAGATCCTAGCAAGAGGTTGTCAGTTATATCTGACATCACCGCTGAGGGGCTCGCTAAGAAGAAAAGCAAAGCTGAAATGCAAAAGAAAAAGAAAGGCTGTAAGATACAATAACAGTAAACATAGTTGTTATTGATCATTATGTATGATGATTTGATAATGTCGTCACAAAATGCTATGTGACTGCTACAGATGATGTAAGCAGGTAGTTTTGTTCATAGGAAATGATTCTGCAGCTTAAAATTTTTACATTTTGTAAATTTGGTAATGCAGCAAGTACCTGCACAGAACCAATGAGCCATTATATAATTATTTTTTTAATTTTAGTGCCGTAATTAGTTTCTAAGGTATCTTTCAAAGTAAGCAAAAACATTCCTTTCTGTAGAACATTATTGTTGATCTGATTACTTGTACTTAATTGTTTTTCCTCAAAGACTGAGTTGCTGATCTTTTTTTTGTTTTTAGTTTTATTTATTTAATTGAGATGGTGCTTTTGATTAAGAAACCACAAAACTAATTCAAAACATACTCAATATGTATTAATACTTTAGTACTTAGTACTTTAGTAATTATGATATTGTTTTTCAAAGAATCTCATTCACACATTCTTTCATCTATGTTAGTAAACATCTTTTTCAAAGTCAGAATTTATCTATTATTTAATAGTAAGATTTTTTGTAAGTAACATTTAAGCTTTAAAATACACAATCTTTGGCCTTAAATGTGCCTTAATTGAAACTGTACCAAACTATAATTAGATTATGTACTCAAGTACCTACTTAAATGACATTCATGTACCTACTTAATAGTTTAATTGATATTTCTGACGAGCTAAATATTACAAACTGGTCACTGTAATAATATTTACAAAATGTACCTATTTTGGAATAAAAACTTAATTATTGTTTATTTATAAACACATGTTTATCATTTACTAATACACACATCAAAAGTGTCTAGGGATCAAGAACATGTTTAGCTCTACAAAAAATCGAATTTATCTAAATCAAATCTAATCTTCTGGATTGATCTCCTACCTAATTCCCCATGCCTGTATGAGGACAATGACTTATAACCACATTTTGAATAAATTATGAATGAATTCAGTTTTTTTAAATATATTCTTGATTACAATCTTCTAAAATGTACTTGATCCCTAAACACTTTTGATGTGTGTAGTTATAAAATTCTGTACATAGAATTGCATGAGAAAACTTTTTCTACATTTGTGAGAAAAATGTACTTTCTACTTTTGTTTTAGCTCTGTGTGGCTGTAAAAACGTAATTCCTGGTTAGGTTTGTATGTTACTTCTTAATTTTTACTTTAAATTAAATTGCTGTAGGTTTTGTCTCACTCTAATGGCAAGTGTCAAATAGAGACAAATGCATTGAATTTTTATCTATTGCGTGTAAATGGACCCCATGGTCTTAAAAACTTTGTTGGCTTGTCAATATGAACACCTTTTACTATGGCGAAAATGTGAGGTGGCCCAACAATGAACACAAAAGATAAATATTTTACATAGGTAATCTATTATCTAATAGCGGGTTCCTAGTGACAAACAATTAGATAAAGTAATTACTTTGCTAAAATAATTACTACTGTAGTAATTATTTGACTAGTCTCCTACTTCTTTAACGACATATTCTAATACTATGCTTTGTTACACCCTGTGTTCCCATCCATAAAAAAACTAACTGTCACCTTCAATACTGACTGCTTGAAATCGGTCATTTCGTTGACATTTGTCCTCCCTAAAACAGCTAGCGCCATCTGTCATAACTACGAGAAACTTCCCTGAAAATTCCATGTTGCTGCACCTTCATCTAAAAATCATACACCTTTTTTTCTGTCTTCTGATAGTATCAGTCGGTCAACTATGAGCAGATGAGTGGCACATGGGCGTTTAGAGTGTAACCTCGCTGGAGGGTTACTCTTTTTTAGGATCATTCTTTCTTTAAATGGACAATTTGGTCCATTTATTTTTTTAAACACAATTAACTAACGTTTGACCACCATCCTGTCTGATGTTAAGCAGCGATGTGGTCTACGATGGAACAGACTTGTTCATTCGGTACCTGTTCTCCCGCGACTTGAAGACCTTTAGACTGTACTGCGCAACACAGGTTTTGCTTCGTAAGTCTTAATGCAAAAACTGGTGTACTAACTCGCAAATATCACTAGATAGCACAAACCGCATCCCATGTCCAGCAGGAAACATTCGTCAATAACAATCAGACCGGAACAACTCGATGAAACTAGTGTCCGGTAAATTGCCACTTGCGCTCGCGCTGCCGGCACTTCTCTCGCTGCATTCTCACCAGGCGTTAGAAAGTTGTTTTTGTTTTAAATTCCCCTAATACTAACTAAACATTTTATTATGTGAGAAATCTGCTAGTTGTTTGTCGAAAAACGCTATTTATTACTTTTCACGTAATCCGGTTACCCGATTAACCTGGCATATTGTGATGCGGTAATCATTTCCGTAATAGTTGTGTGACCTCAACTAATATTTGATGGTAGTTTGTGGCATTCTGTCTGGCTTCAAGTTACATCATTATGCTGCAGCTAAGATACTACGTATCTTTTGGTTAAATAATAAGAGGTCATTATTTTTGGTCTTCTCCTATTGGTGGACAAATGAGGACTCATTAGATACTTAAGGCCTATGGTATCCCAGTGGTACAAAGAGACTTTACAAGATGGTGCCACGCCGTCCTGTCCTCTGCTACTGCTCTGGCATCGGACCAGCTGCTCTGCACTCGCGCTCTCAGCTCGCCGTCGAACGGTGCGCCGCCACGTGTGCACGGGGCGTCCAGGCCTGCGTCGACCTCCCCCAGGCTGCCATTCGAACACGATGCTCGCCTTGTTGGATTCCCCTCTTCGGATCGTGTGACCAATCCACCGCAATTTGCGTTGTGCAATCGCCTACCCAATAGGGATTTGATCAGAGTGTGCCAATTGGTCCTCGTTCCGTATCGTGTTCGGCCAGAACGCGGAGGATCGACCTCACGAACACTTGTAATTGGTTCGTGATACCTTTTGTCACTCTCCACGTAGTACACAGCCGAAGAGTAGAGCCAATTTGATGATGGAATTGAAGAGAAAATCTTGATGTGCCGCTTGAGGATTTTGGTCACCCACACCGGTCTCTACTGAGCAAAGGCTGCCTTCGCTCTGCTTATTCTTGCTGCTATGTATTCGTTTGTCCCCCCATGGCTGGTTATAGTGCTTCCAAGGTAAACAAACCGAGGAACCGTCTGCAAGCTGTCACCCTGGAGCACGATTGGGTCGGTGTTTGTGGACTTCACCCTCATATCGACGGTTTTGCGCCTATTGATTCGCAGACCCATTTTTTCTGAAGCCACGCGAAGGTCTTCTAGCTTCTCTTCCGACTGAGGTAAAGTAGGCGAAATCAAGACGATGTCGTCGGCATAGTCGAGGTCTTCCAGTATACCTGAGCCCCATTTGATGCCTCTTGAGGATGATGTCACTTCACGCATTATGTCGTCTAGGAAAAGAATAAACAAGATAGGAGACAGAAGGCAGTCCTGCTTAACACCGGCGCTGATTCTGATGGGTCCTTTTCAGGCACCACTCTACCTATCTAGATCATTAGGTACATAGGTAGCCCACTAACTCTTGTTAGCAAAAATAGCGTGACCAATAGGTAAGTACTAACCGTCGTATGCATAAAAAGTTAAAACGTTGACTAACTAGTTGACGTATATCAACTTAGATTGGTTTGTCCGTATTTGGCGAACTTTTGACCAGGTTATAAGACCTTTACCAAAAGTGCACTAGCGCTGTTCTAAGTATAAATACGGGGGTAAATAAGTACGGAACTCATAAAAGACTTAAACAAGCCGTAGGTAATGAACTATTTGAGTAATAAACTTAGGACCACGTCTGTATTTTGCATGCCTATTTATATGCATTTGTTAAGTTCATTTTTATGCCTTCACTATCAGTGCACTAACGGTGTTCTAACTTTATGAATACCCTGATAATAGTGGTGCTTAAGTGTCGTAGTAAAAACCTAGGTACCTACATACATACAGAGTGTAAAAACTAAATTGTAATCGGTTCATTCGTTCGGGACCTATGATGCCACAGACAGACACGTCAAACTTATAACACCCACCCCGTCGGGGGTTAAAAAGGTTCCCGAGCAATGGTTTTGGAACAACTTTTACTATGGAAACAATTTAAGGGAATGAAATCCCCATACAAAATGTCATCTCCCGAGGCAAAAAAATTGCCTTTCCCTGTATCGTATTATCCTGTATTGGCCATAGTAAAAGTTGTCAATATTGACACGAGCCCAACAACGTTCCTGACCATTGACGGGGTTCTTTCACACGCAGTATACCTGCCTTACAGTTATTACGTAATGTATGTAGGTATACGTAGTTAGATAACGAACGAACTACTGTCTACTTCAAGTACCTAGGTACATTTCATAGTTCGATGTTGTTTTTCACACCTGTAGATAAGCAATACGAGCATCATGATGAATGTCCCCATGCTATAATGGGGTGCGGCAGCGTCGTACCGTGACGACTGCCTGGATGGAAGTATGATGCAGGCCGCTGCTTGTATTGTCTCTACAATACAAATGAATCGCTAGGCTGACAACATTTTGACAAGCAGCGATGTGGAATGAAGAGGTTGAACGGTTTAGGGAAAGTTCAGCAGGCCTAAAAAGTTAGGTTAGGTACTTAACTACTGTGAAATTAACCACTTGTTCCACCACTGTAATCATTCATTTATTGTTTTAGCATTTCACTTTTTCATCAGCATAGGTAATACTAGTATTTTGCACACAAACAATAACTATTAACTTTAAAACATGTTTCCAATTTTAACAATAGGCGAAAACCACCCTCGGACTGTCAAGAAGACCGAGTTATTCACATTAATTAGATTTTCTCTTGAAATTATGTACACTGCGCTCTTCATCGCGCGCCATAAGCAAGTCCTTCCTTACCCTGTAACCTGTAACACTACGTCCTCAGTGAGCGAATTCAGTGCGTGCGATCCGATACGATGCGTGCGGCCCATACTAAATGAATGTACCAAGTCTCAAACTGTATGAATCGTTCGTGCCGATCGGATCGCACTGAATTCGTTCACTGAGGACGTAGGGTAAGTAAACGTCAAAAAATCTATACCGAAAACCATTGCTCATATTTTCTCCGTCTGTCTATGACTATATTAGGCATGAACATTGTAGGTAATCTACCTAAATAACTAGCTATAGCCCTGTTTACGTAATACCTACCTAAGCTGTAAGTACGTATTGTACATAGGTCTTATTTACCTAACTAGCATACATATATTGCAGTTGACCCTTATGATGTATTTATCTCGCATCTACTGGGTATCCTGTCCACGTTCGAGTACAGAACACGAATCACCGGTCTAAAGAATTACTAGATAAATAAATAGCTCTTATTTTAAGGCTGTAAGTCTTAAATTAGCGTACCCAGCATGTTACTCTAGGCACCTCTGGGGAATTCGACCTTGAACTTGTTAACGAGGCTCACTCAAGTTACGTACAAAGTACCCATGTAAGTTATCTTTAGTCTTAGTAAAGCTTCGCGCACATAGGAAAGTGATTAGGTAATTCTAAGTTTACCTATGTACTGTAGGTACCACAAGCGTGTTCCTCATGGCTTTAGTCGATGGCACAACTAGCTAAAGTTAATGCTAATTATAGTTTTCAATCAGAAAGAGCCCATATTTGTCCACTGCTGGACATAGGCCTCTCCAATTGTACGTTAGAACATATTAATATTTGTTAATTGTACTTACCTATATTTAGCTGGCTCGGCTAAAGTCGAAACCTAGTAAGTCAATTTTAAAAGAAAATTGTTGTTGTTTGTTGTAAAAAACCAGTTGTGCAAAAATGGAGTTTGTTCAGTGGGAAGTACTGGTACAGTCGGCAAAGAATCTGCTCTACCACCCTAAGGTTGAAACTCATATGAATGTCATTAAACATTAAGGTTCATTGTTCACTTGTCACAATATGCCAACTCTACCTTATTGATGTTTTAGTGACACAGGAAGTGTCATCGAACGAAACTGATAGACCATTTTCTTGGCCGACCGTACCACAATAGCTAGTATTTGTTGAAGTAGGTACTATACAACCTACTATACAACACGATTCCTATCGGCTTACCTTGTGTGACCTTACCTACCAGGTAACCAATAACTCTTATTATTAGGTCGGGTAGCCAAAATACTAAGATAGGCAGTGTCTATTTGCCTATATGGTGTGCACGCCACTGCTGTGTATTATTAATTGCTAATGAACTATACACACTCGTTTTTAGGTAGGTACAGTCGGCAAATAATCTCGTCTACCACCCTAAGGTTGAAACTCGTATGAATTATGAAGGTTATTTTGAGACATTAAGGTATTTTTTACGTCTTACCTACAATATGATGACTTTGCCTTACTGATGTCTTTGTGACACAGGAAGTGTCATCAACACTAATAGAACAATAGACTCATCATCCCGATGGATAGAACACTTACTTATCGACCGCTATATCATCATCATCAACATAAAGTCCACTGCTGGACGAGGGCCTCCCCCAATGATTTCCGTCACTTGGGGTGAAACCGTGAAATTCCAATCGGCACGCTTGGCAGGCGGGTTGGCGATCGCAGTGGTGTTGTAGTTGTACTTAGTTTAACTCACAGAGAGCGCTGCTGCCCGTCCTCTGGTGAGCTCCCTCGGTCGCCTCTTACGACCCCCACGACGACGGGAAAAGTTCGGCTGGGATGGTGACACATGTATTCTATTCGTCGTCACCACACGACAACCTAACTACTAGGTATATGTAGTGATATGAAAATGTTGGTGTAGTCTCAAGACTAGTTGTTTGGTAAATTTAGTTCGGTGCTAATCGAAAGTCAACCTTTACGTGTACAGAATAAAGGCCGTTTTAAACTTAAACCTATTATGACAGGTGCCAAATTGATTTGTTACTTTAACACCACCAAATAGAGTATATTTTAATAAATAAATAGGACAAAATAACCGAAAAACTAAAACTTCGCGAACATTTTTGCTTGCATGTGTCTCAAAGTAAGAGTAGTAGGTAGTTCTTCATCTATTAATCGTTGGTATGGTTGTCCCTGCGGACTGTGTGGGTCCAACCCAACACCCATCATAGTGTATGAATTTTATTTTTTTTTATATTACTAGCTGACTCTGCAAACGTTGTTTTGCCAGTGTTCCTCTGGTAATATACATATAAACCTTCCTCAAGAACTCCTCTATCTACAAAAGAAAACCGCACCAAAATCCGTGGCGTAGTTGTTAAAGATCTAAGCATACATAGGGACAGACAGCGGGAGGCGACTTTGTTTTATACTATGTAATGATAGACTAGCGGCTGGGTACGTGTTTCTCTACGCATTGAATTCATTAGTTACAAAAAAGTGAAGAAACACTCGACCGATTTTGCGCAAACTTCACATAAACTATCTACCTATTACTAAATAGTCCGAACGAAACCTACACATTTGGTTTGGATAGATGAGCTCGTTGTTGAGTTATACTTAAAATTTCATGCAATGATTTCCGTAGAATGAATAGAATCCGGTCTGTCACCACATTGAATACCAAACTATAGTCGAAAT
>SJJU01026205.1:0-10936 GCA_012932125.1 Conopomorpha cramerella | reverse complement strand
GATATTTTTTTGTTGGAAAGATGTTATTTCAAAGCAGGCCCCGTGATAAGGAAGTCAGGGTTTAATGAAGGCAGAACAGATTAATTAAGGGAAAATTTAAAAATGTGCTCTTTTATAAGGCGACTATTATTTACTTGTATACAATAAAACAATAAGGCTTAACAGCAATTATGTTCGTATGTATGTCCTATAATTTTTCTTTAAAATTATTCCTCGTATATAGGACATGTAAAGTAAAACCTTGGACGCTTTAACGTTAAGGCCGCATTAGCTTAATGCCCATTTAAATGTTATTGTTTGCAAGTGCGTTTATACCCCGCCATAATTTTCCACTTTAAACATAATCTGTTGTAAGTAAGCGTACTTTTTGTCAAAGATACTGCTTATGAATTGAGCACAAAGACTGCTATCTCGACTGTGACAATTAAACTTATACCTACATAAAAAAGCGGGCATCGTTGTCGGCGGGATGAGAGGTGAGACTCTAATGGCCATGTAATTTGTCACCTCCACTGAGACGGAAGCACGCCGACAGCCAAGTTATTATTTGTATTTGTTTTGTTTATGATTATGAACTTTTTATGTTTTCCTTGTTCTCCCCTGTGTGGGGTAGGTGGGTGGGGAATTTTGTAATACATTGCAAACTGTCATAAATACCTGTGTTGTGTGGGGTGCATTGAACCTTTGTAATCGTTTTTACTTCTTTTATGTCGATGTAATTTATTCTCAAATAGGACCTGTGTGTTTTGTACTGTTACATACAATTTTAGCATTCCTGAAATGATAAAAAAACCCAACTAGCAAAGTAGTCTCATAAATCTTATTAACGTTTTATAATAGCATCGACTTTTGCTTCCGGTTTTATAGTGACTTTTTCTGAGGAGTTATTGTTACAGCTATTCATTCTTATAATTTAATTTTGTAAACGTCTATATAAGCACTTTTTTAGATGACTAAAATCTTTTGTTCTTGTAAACGTAACTTATATGACCTATAACAAACGTTTAATATAGTTGGTTGGGTAAACATTTTCATCAATGTTTATTAGTCTTATGAAAGCAACACTCTTTCTACACTTTATACGCAGTAAATGTCTCATGAAATATCCTTAAAGGGCAACTTATAAAGCGTAAAAAAAGAATTACAGTTTTTTTTAAATCCGTTGAACTACTACTATAAGAATATTGTTCTAAAATATCACTTGTTACTTTATTTTATAAGACAATAGTCATTTCGTTCCCGGTTCAAATCAATTCTACTACAACATTTGTATTAAACAATTACTCCGCACTGTGGATACACAGGCAATATGGATTCACAGATAGTAAAAATAAAAGCACTTATAAACCATTTATTGAGGCTGCACAACAACTTACTTACTGATAAATCAGAAATTAATTTTAATACTGTTAATACTCATTAAATCAAAGGCGCCTCGGTACTAATTCGAACACAATGTTACATTTTCTCGTAAATTAAAATGGAGCTTAGCTTAGACATACGAGTGATGTAAAAATCGAAGTTAATATGTTTGTTCAAGATGTATGATATTTGTCAAAATATTGACAAGAAGACATAAACAACACAAGTGTTATAATTTTTTTTTCCATTCATTTTATAATTGTCGTCTTGAAAGTTCTCAAAAGGTTTTTAGGCTTTTAGAATATTTGTCTACAATAAGATTTGAACGCTATTATAAATCGCTTATCAATTTCTACTGTAGGTCTATTTATTATTCTTAAAATGGTCCTCAATATGACTAGTAAGTTTAGTTTTCTTATTAATTGCCGCTATAGGAACGTTATAGGCTTAAAATGCATGTTATATGGCAACAAAAAGAACTGTATAAGTGTTGGGTTTTTAGAAATTGCGCAGTCTCGAAAACGCTATTAAAACCGTTAAAAGAATAAAATTTACCTACAAAGTTTTTTGTACTTATTAGGCTTTATAAAACACTTTTTGTTAGTTAGAAACAAGTAGGTAACAATCAAAGCTCTAAATTACTCCTTGAAACTAACAGGTAACCAGGTACAATGAAATCCTTGTATGAAGACGTAAATTTCATAGCCCCGTCTCTCATTTCGCATGAATGCAAATGTGATAGACGAGAGACGAGTCTAGGTCACGTCATTCTTATCTCCTTGTATTGCGGCTGACTTTATTCCCTCACATTCAAGACACAACTACTCACGGTACAGTCATCATATCAGAATTTCCGGTCAGTGATAAGGAACCTAATAATAAAAGGTCAAAATATCAAAAAATTCAGTACGAATTACGTAAATTGGCGGCGGCATAAGTTTCTAGGAATTTAAGGTAATTAATGCAAACTCAAATTATCAGCTTTTCCAGTTAGTGATAAGAGACCTAAATAAATTGGGAACCGCCTTCTTTAAAAAAAAAAAACGGTTAAAAAGAATCGACTTCAATAAGTGTTACTTTTGTATTTTTCTCATGGATGTCATGATCAAATCGTTGCACCAAGTCAAATTTTCAGGTTTTTTTAAGTCGCTTTGAAAGTTTTTTTTTATCACTATGAACAAGCGTTTGAACACCATCCTGCCTGATGGTAAAGTAAAAAAAAAATCTTAAATTCGCAGCCGCCAATGCGATAAGGAGAGATACAGAGTCTGCGTCGGGCGCAATTTGAGTATCACGCTTCGCACGTATTTTACGCTTTGTTGCACGAATCTTGTTTGCCCTTCTTCAACATTTCCAGCGCGACCTAGGGGGAAGCCCACCGCAGTACCAGGGCAATACAGTATGAATGGAACTATGAAACGTTAGACAAACTAGGTTTCTCTGTCACATGTTTCAAAACGAAAGAGAGAGACTGACTGAAATTTGAATTACAGGTTTTACGTACGCTATGAAATAAATCTTGACCTGAATAAAACGTGTAATGGAAACTTTACATCGTAATAAAAGTATAAAGATTATGTTTGTTTACAACAAAAGAATACGTTGTATTTGATATGAGCCATGAACATTTGCAATAACAATGATTTATTGCTCACCTACATTTTATACGTTCGTGAATGGTTGCAATTACTTGTTGTTGTTAGTTTTTTATTGATATTAGTTAATTGTAGTTAAGTATTTTATTGATCTCTTTGTTAAGAATCTTATTAAAGTAACCTTGTGATTAATCGCACTGCCTGCACACGTCATATTTAATTACATGATTTATGGAAATAATCGTTCTTTAAATATGAAACCTCAGTAAGATAATTTCAATACCTGTAAAGACGTTTAAGGGTGTGTGTGTAAATTATAAAAAAAAACCGGCCAAGTGCGAGTCGGACTCGCAC
Source organism: Conopomorpha cramerella (assembly GCA_012932125.1). NCBI lineage: Eukaryota > Metazoa > Arthropoda > Insecta > Lepidoptera > Gracillariidae > Conopomorpha > Conopomorpha cramerella. The sequence continues at coordinate 7,625 of SJJU01026205.1, read as the reverse complement.
ACCGAGGGTTCCGCCGTACAAACGTAGCGGTTTACAATTTATCATTTTCGTAATTTTTCCTTTATCTGTACTATATAACGTTGCTTCGTGCCGAATTTCAAGATTCTGAGTTCACGGGAAGTACCCTGTAGGTCGTGTGGATGTGGATGGAAATTCGTCTAAGGTGTCGTTATAAACTGTATCTTTTGATCGCGTTAACTTAGAAGTTTAATATTTTCACAGCTTAAAGGGACAATATACCTGAGTAGACCTGAGTATTTCATGTGAATTTCAGCTTGATACGTTCTCGTGTTCTTGAGATAAAGGGTCTTGACAGAGAGACAGACAGACGTACAACAAAGTGATTCTATAAGGGTTCCGTTTTTTCCTTTGGAGGTACAGAACCCTAAAAAAAGATAACTAGACCATAGAAATATGCACAGTATGTACTATACAATTAGATACTCTTAAATTGTAAATAAGGTTACCTACCTTGTATTTTATCGTGGGAAAATCCGTTATACAAACCCCACCGCTGGTGGGGACAACGGCGGGGTTATGTGGGACTCGCACTCACTGAAACCCCACGGTGACAACTTGCGTGATATTGCCGGGTTAAAGGTTACCTACCCAGAAGACATCGCTGGTAGTCTCTGTAACTACTTTACTGGTTGAAATCGGTTCTTGTTTGTTGAAAGTAATAACTGACTGAGGTTTTCTAAATGTTAACGAATGTCATCTAGATACCTGATGGAGGTAAATTTAACATTACTACCAGCAATAGTGTCTAAATGGTAAGCAAAAAAAAAACCGTCGGAACAAAACGGAAGCATCCAGCCAAAACAAAAGCTCTCTTTCAACTACAGAGAATCGCGGCGAAAGGGAGTAGTTGGCTTATTTCCAGCAGTGGATCCATTCAGACGTGCTGTATAATCGACACATTTGCACGCCATTTCGGTCGAACCTGTTGATGGCTCGGCCAAACACTTGGCCAGTAGTGCGATTTTCGTCATGGGTACTTTCAGCTTCGATCGTGGTTCCTATCGCTCTCTCTATCATCTCGCATCGCTGAGAGCGGGAAAGCTAGATGCTTCGCGCGGGCACGACGAGTATCGCACTTGTGTACACTTGCCGTAATTGTACTGTGTATTGCTTACCCAATGTTATGATGGATATTACGGCTTGTCGAGTTTTGGCACAGCGAGCGAAACTGTAGAGAAATAAGTCCACTTGTTACTGTGAAGCAATTGTCTGTTTCTGTTAGGATGGAAACAGGGGGGTTGTGAGTCACTGATTAATTGACGATCGCGATGGTCTAGTGGGCACCTGCGTCTGCGTAGGACTACTCTCGAGGGTTAGATTCAAGCCTCTATATAATTCTTTGGTGATGAGCTGAATCATTAGTTGTGTGCGTCCCGATCTCGGTGCAATTGAGAGTGTTTTTATGACCAGGTGGATATTCCATTGACGCGAACCAAACGTTTGCGTCAACTTTCATAGTGCGACCTGCCAGGATGTGGAATGACTTGCCGGAGTCTGTGTTTCCTGCGCAATATAGTCTGAAGGTCTTCAAGTTACGGATAAATAGATACTTAATAAACAAGCGTGCTCCGTGCTCGTAGACCACATCACTGAATGTTGAAACGCTTCTTTAATAGTTAAAAAAATGATCTGATATCAGTTTTGGCATTATCATAGTACAGAGTTGCCTAATTTGGTATCTGGAGAATGTACGTTACAGCTGCAACCGCTGAAGTTGCAGCCTTATTGACATACATATCAACTTACATCAGTTTGCATGTATTTGGCGTACATTTGACCAGCTTTTGAGACCCTTCGTAACATTGCAGTAAAGCTGTTCTAACTTCACGAATACCACAGTTAAAATTTTAATTGTTGTAGTTAGAGACTCTTGTACTTACCTGGTTTTTAGTTGGTACTATAACGGATTATGGTAAGAAAGTGTTTTGCGTGCCTTTGCAATGTTAATCGCCTGCACTGAACATTATTTTAAAGGCTGTGCTTATAATAAAACAATTTTTCTACACGCAAGAAATCGCAGCCCGCCCGCAAGATAATAATTTAAATATACTACAGAGCCAAAGTAATTCCCAATTTTTAACCGACTTCAAAAAAGGGGGTTCTCAATTCGTCTGTATTTTTTTATGTTTGTTACCTCAGAACTCTGTTAACTCAGTCTGGGTGAACTGATTTGGATGTTTTTTTTATTCGAAAGCTGGCGCTTCCCGTTTGGTTCCATATAAATTTGGTTCAATTCCGACCGACGAGAAAACCAGATACATATTGTCAAATTTACTGGTTGAAGTCGGTTCTTTTTTCTTTAAGTTATATAATCTCTTTTGCACTGTTTCTAGTAGATTCTAATGGAATTACTATTTGTAATGTATCTCGTTCACTTGATAAACGGTGTCAAATAAAAATACATACAGCAACTCATCATCATAATCTGCCACATGATCACTTGGGAGGAAATGCCAATAATCGCCACGCTTGGCGATCGCAGTGGTGTTGTAGTTTAACTCAAAGAGAGCGCTGCTGTCCTCCTCTGAAGTTCCCTTGGTAGCCTCTTACGAGCCCAAGACGGGAAAAGGGTGGTGTGCTGGGGTGGTGACACATGTATTCTATTCGCCGTTACCACACGGCTTGCAGCAAATAAGTCAGTTTAATGCCACCCTAAACTTGGCGTACCTAAGAGTGGGCCAACTTTAGACCCACTCTAGCCCAACGAGTCTGAATAACAGTATGTAAGTCTAGATTTTTAGTTCATTATGAATTGCACTTAAGCAGGTAAAAAAAAAATACACTTCACGCCTTTTAATCCCAAAGCGGGGTAGGCAGAGGCACTTGCTTAACCAGGTAATATCTATAATTTACTCGTATTTCAATGCGGGTCTTATTAGCATCTATAATATTAAACTTCTATCGCCGCAATAGAATACAAATATAGACACTACTATGAATTAAATTACTGTAGGTAATTTTGAAACAGTCCATGGTTATTATTAGACTCCCACCAATCGAAGAAAAAAGTCACAGTTTCTGGGTGCTACGCGAACAATAATGAACCCTATGTGTATTTATTGTACCTATACACCATACAGTTTGTATTAGCGTAGTAATTAAGTACACGTTCCTGTGGAAAGAAATGTAATGTTAAGACTTTTCTTCGTAACACTATAGTTTTAGACATATTCTTTATTACCCGCTGTTCCCGTGATGGTGTAAAATACCCGAGTATTAAATAAGCTCAATCTTCATCAAAATTGTATTCTAAGCTTAAGAGTTATCGGTCAATTTACTGACTCAATAAAAGTAAACTTTAACGGGGCTTGACGTATGTCATCGTTAACCTAAATATAGTTTGCTTCATTGCTCTTCACTCATTTAGCCTTTATAGTTATACTGTTAAAGGCCTGTTTGTGATCTATGGGCGCGACTGTACACAGTTTACGAGTACGTAAGCGGGTGACGACTGGCGTTTGTAGGTTGTAAATACAGACGGTCTAGGTAAAGCTGAAGGTATTTCGTTGGGTTTTTTATTTATTCATTAAGTTTACATATTACGGTATATAATCTTCTTAAAAGCTACAAGATCCTACATATATATTTTTTTTAATATGACAGTGTTTATGAGACCACCCCCGAAGTACAACTGACAGAAATCGCATTGAGGCGAGTGGCAAAACCTCATTCTATTTGAATAAACGAAATAGTCATAGACAGAGACACCTGCTAAGCAAATGTCCAAGGTTGACTTAGCAGCCTATTTCAACCGATGTGTAGGTTTTCCTGATACACATATTTCTTCAGTATAATCCTAAGGTTAGGTCCACCCCCTTTTGGGGAGAACGGAGGTGAGAGTATGTACATAAATGTATGTATTTACCTCTATGTTTCGTCAATGTGAGAACGCTGAATATATAGTACATTAAAGGGCTTTGTAAAGTCATGGACTGCCGGATTAAATGAAGTGAGTCTATACCGTAAATTCATAGAATTTTCTATACAATGTACCGATCGGCGCGCACCTTTTTAAGATTTTAAGCCTGATTGATGAAACCCTAACACTTCCGACGTGTTTTAAATGCCCAGGTTTACCGATTTTTCTCAGATATTGATAATCCAGCCATTTTTAAAACGACGGAACTATTTAGCCTCAACTTTCGATGAAAGTCCAGAAATTTGTACCTACAAGTAAAACTTTGAACGCTTGAAAACTGTACGGGAAATATTCAGTTTTATCTTGAAACTAAATATTCGCAACTAAAAATAGCCATGCGGTTTTAATCGTGCGATATTTTTAGCTGATACTCGTATTTTTAGTACAGCTTTTAAAAGCTCGATTTCATTTCGAAGCTGGTACGCGCGCTAGTTTTAGCAAGTTTCAGTTAACTTTCGTAACTAACTAAAAAAAGTGGCTTTACAAATAGAATTTGTATTTTATTTTAGTGTGGGTAGTGGATTTTTTGTTTAGGGAGTTGATACCTATGTGATTTTTTTTTTTTATTTGACTTGTCTTTTTTATTAAAAATACGTACCTACGGTATAAAAATAATCCATTATTGCTTTCATAGTTTTCATTTTATTTATTTATTCGACATAGTTAACTTTGTAACGTTGTTGTAAAGTTTTCATTCGTCACGACCATAGTGAAATCATATCTTTAGAGGTTTTATTATAGGTGACTTGACTATATACTATGCACTCAAGCATGTATGTGTGATAATTAGCAAATATAGAAATGAAATAATTGGGCAAAATATAAAACATGTCACAGAGGTACCTTAATGTCTCCTAGATCACATCTAAATGAAAATAGGTTCTAAAATTTGCATATATCCTACTTCTTGACTTCAAATTATGTTCACTAAATTAACGATTATAAACAAGAGTTAAGGTATGTATGTAAGAATACTTCCCGGTGTACCAGCATCATCAAACCCTTATCACCTTCAGAAGTTTAGCGATTAATAAAACGAACGCCGAAACTGAAAGTTCAACGGAGGTCAAACTGAAATAGCAATTAAGATGCCGCCCTGTCTTCAACTCATCCATCAAGGGTACATGTACCTACCTAGTTGGATGTGGCATTTTACCAATATTAGGTTTACGTTTATAATGTGGGTTTATGATTCACGTATGCTTTCCTATGTTATACCGATATACATATACTGGGGCCTATAACACGAGCGATCAATTCTGGTGTAGATTATTTCGAGCTTTTGGAGCACTTAGAGTCAATAGTGCCAACGCCTTCATGTAAGCATTATGTGATTTACAAGTACCACTGCTTACCATCTCTGTAGCATAAAATAGGCTTTGATATTTCACGCCGATACGCCTGCCACCTAAAGTCGAATGACTCAACAACTAGGCTTCAACTTCTTTTATGTCTTTTTACAGAGTCCGTACATATATCTTACTAATGGGTGTTTTGTTGTTGGTTACTGTTTCACGCAAAAACGACTGAAGGGATTTCAATGAAAATTAACAAACAAAACAATAGTATACGGGCTATATTTTATCCAAAATGTTCCACGCCAGCGGGATAAATTGCGGTTATCACCGCCGGAGTACATATAGTGTTTAAATAAATAAGTTGTACACATCGTTGTGGACGATACGCGTCCTCCAAACGGCAAGAGAACCAGAGGCCGTCCCGTTCAAACCTGCGGCCGAACCGTGGAGAGTGACCTGCCATAGGAACACAACAAAAACAACACAACCGTTTGATATTCTATGCTTCTTAGGTTACTTTAAAACTCACTGATGGGATTAAATTAGACAAATAAATAGTAAGGGATGTTTGCGACAAATATACAACGCATCCTCCGGGATGCGTTGGATGCTCAAAGGGATATCCCTTAGATTGCGTTTTATGTCTTGTTGTGGTAGAAAAAGGACTGCCCTGTCATCAGACCAGCTCATCCCTTGCGCTCTGAGCTCGCTGTCGACGCGTGCGAACCGAGCGTCCAGTCATGCGTTCAACACTTATAAAATGATATAGCTTACTCCTATTGTTGAATGACTTGACAGTGTCGTCGGCTTACGGAGAAGATATATTACCGGATATTAGAGTTATCAATGATAGCTACCCCTACTTAAGCCTTACTGGAATAAAGGGGATGATTCACATTGTAATGTAGCACATGTATATACAGCGTGAGTCGGAAAAACCCGTTTAAGCCGAAGTTTCTGTAGACCCTACGGAGTGAATTTCAGTAAGTGTCAATGCCCTCGATAAAACAAAAGCCGGTCTCCCCGTACAAAATCGTTCAGCTTAATGTATTTTCGTACGAAGAGGTACGGGTATGACTAACCCCTGTTATAATGGACTCACTGGGTCTACAAAAACAGAAGTCTTGGTTTTATAAGCGTATTTCCGACTAGAACTAGACTGTTATATTGTGTTGCACAATACTAATAAATATTAAATACTTATTACATTTACCGTCTTATTCCTGGGTACGAATAGTATCGGGTATTTGGTCTACATTTTAGACCAAACGTTTCTGGTGGACAACGAGTGGTTCCCCAAATATTTTGTTAGGGGCATAACGTTATTTGTGGCCTCATATAGATTCCGTGCCGTCCAATATATTAATATATATTATATGCTGCACAATTTCATTCGAATATGCGTTGTTTTTAGACCTTAGATCAAATTAATATTTTTTAAATACAGTATGGGCTGATGATGTCGATAATGAAATACTATATAACCTACTAGCTTTGCCTATCAAATTGAAAGCAATATTTAGATCGTACGGTCGTGGTGTGTGTCTTGTGTTTTTTGCCGATTTTTATTTATATAACTTTTTCAAAGATAAACAAAACTATTTAACATTAGCATCTGTTTAGTCGTTGTAAAGTGATAATGAACTGAATGTATTGTGCTTTGTCTATGAATATGTGTAAATACACCCTTTTTTCTTCTCCTAAATTGAGTACTTAGTATAAGGTCTTTCATAATGAAGTTTTCCAAAAGATTTTCGCGCCTGGCAAGCAAATTAGATACAAAAGGGTTGCCATTTTCATGCAAATAACCTATCTCAGGTAAATGTCCCGTCGCTACCGGCAGCAGAGGCGTCGGGGCTTTTAGTTCTGCTGAATTTAAAATTAAAGTCTACTTTTTGTCATTGTCTTCAAGAAACTTAAAAGGAAACTGTTATATATTCCAAGCTTAAGTTTTATTATTATTGGTAGTGCTCTGAGCGATGATAATGTCGCCTTTTCCATTCTCACCATTTGTGATTTGTAAGGTACAGTTAGCAATTAAGATTATATATGTACTCATTCATTATTATTTAAGGATTTGAAAATATTTCTCTTATAACAACCTTAAAATGTCAATGTAGAGGCTTGTCCTTGATAGGTGCCAATGTTGAACTTTCCTTAAAAAGTAAGTCCAAAGTTCCGCCTCTCTATATAAGGACAAAAAGATAGGTTACAGTTGATATTTCACGACATGGTTTACGTATCAACCTACTCGCATGTTTTCGGTTCATTCAAGTCAATATTCATCGTAAGACTGTGTTCAGATAGTGCTCGTTTGTCATGATTTAGCTAATGATTAAATCGATTCAACATACATACATAGAGGTACTATACTGTTTTTGACCTGA
>SJJU01026200.1:0-13424 GCA_012932125.1 Conopomorpha cramerella | reverse complement strand
TCAAATAGTACGTTTTGTTTTAAAAATTGCATGAACTCTTAAAATCAGATAGGACCTACTGCCAGTTCAAAGTCGCTATGTTGGTTATTTTTTTTAACTTTTTAATATTGTGTCACCACCCCAGCTCAACTTTTCCCGTTGTGGGTGCTGTGCGAGACGACCGAGGGAACTCTCCATAGAACGGGCAATGAGTATTAAACCACAACACCACTGCGATCTCCACCCCGCCTGCCAAGCGTGGCGTCATGTGGATGATGATAAAAGTAAAAAAAACGAAACTGTATTGTGTATTTTACAAGACACCTTGAAAGCTTAAAGATGCATAAGTAAATAATAAGTATTACATACTTACAGTTCATTAACACGAGCGTGATAATCAGTCCAGAACTGATTCAACCTTAGCTACCGAAATGGACAGCCTCCCACGTATTATTTTTATTCCCAAATTAAAAAAGCAAATATTGCAAAGATTCAACGTATGTTTAAGCCATATGTAATATTGTTTCGATGTTTACATGAATACGTACTGGCAGTTTATAAAAATAAATACTTGAAATGAGAACGAGGAAGAAAATGCCTTTCTAAGATTATGGAACGGCAAGAGGGTTCCAAATTTGAAATAACACCTCACTTTTTCATATAAAGTCAACACATCGTAATAGACAAATAGTTTGAATTGTGTTTTTAAAATAAAGTTGTATTTTTTTGCGACTGCAAAAAGGAGTCTTTTTCAATTCGCCCGTATATGTTTTTTTTTTTTGGATATCTTTGTCGTTTATGAACCGATTTTTGTGATTTTTTTTTTTGTTGCAAAGAAGATATTTCCGAGGTGGACCCATGATAAGTAAATCGATGTTTAATGTAAACCCGATAAATCGAGAGGAAAGATTTTTTTAATTTATATTATGTATAGACGAGCGACTAGTACTGACTAAAATCGGTTCTTTTTTCTTGATAATTATACCAGATTCTTGGCCGAATGTACAATCTTGGCATGTAGTGAGTAAAAATGATGCAATTAGTAAAATACCAAAATTGGACTAGACTGAGATACTTGCTAAGACAAAAGACAACGATTCATTCCAAAAAAAACTATGTTTCAGTACTCAAGTGTAGCTTGAGTATCGTTTGTCTCTTTTACACCAACGCAATTAGAGCGAGACATCCACTACGTGAGCAGACATCTGTGCTTTAGGTGATTTCAAAAAGAACGTTTGTGGACTCAGAGCTGTTTTACTAAAAATGGTATCACTCCGTGACAGACTCAAGTGGGTACTTATTATAGATGATTACTTAAGTTATTTGACATCTCGACTATGTAAATATAACTTGATCTTCAGTTGACTTCTGATGAAACTGTCTGAACATCTATACATATATATAAAACTCAAAGTCTTGTCTGTTTCCTTCATCACTGACTCATCGACAGTTAGCCCAAACTCACTCCTAGAAAGCTCAAATTTTGCAGAGATGTATTTTATTGTTTACGTAAGAAAATAATGTATTTTTAAATACCTCATTCCCTAGGGGGATAAAAAGGGGAGTAGACGTTTGTATAAGAAAAACGTTAATTTTTGAAACAACGAAAATGAAATCGCGGTGCGTCCATTAGTCTTCTATAATATAAAGATGAATCGCTAAATGTGTTGCTAAGTGCGAAACTAGGGAACGACTGGGGCCAATTTATCTAATCTTTTTTTTTTGTTTTGTGCATTAATGTCCAGAGAAGGTTCTTATAAAAGAAAAATAAAATAGGATTTTCCTTTTTTTTTTAGCCCACCACTACCCAAACTCTACCTGCCTCTCAGTTTACGAGCCATTCTTTGGAGACATGCCGTCCGGAACATCCGTAGGGAATGTGAATTAGTGGATGCGAATCCCACATAATCCCGCCGTTGTCCCCGTCAGCTGTCGGGTATCATAACGGATAAAAAATAATATCTCAGCGAAAACTCAACTCATCATGCAGCATTATGTCCGTGCTGGGAATCGAACCCGCGACCGTCGTCCTAGAGGAAAATGTCCTGACCATCAGTCCATCCACCCCTATATTTTATATACTAACTTTCGAATGGTGAAAAAAAAACGGACCAGTAGTTCTTGAGCCTATTCATTACAACCAAACAAACAAAGGATTCCTCTTTATAATATTAATCTAGATTATGCGTACATCATCATTATTATCAGCCCATACTTGTCCACTGCTGGACATAGGCCTCCCCAATTGCACGTTACTATAATCTGTTTTCGGCTTCTCGCATCCAGCTTCTACCAGCCTATAATGCGTACATTAATTGGATCTTCTTTGTCATTGTTTCAGAAGCCACATGCTGCTGCTGACCTTCCTGGGTCTGGTGTGCGCAGTAGCCGCCTACACCGGCCCCGATCTACCCAAGGGCCCCTTCTGCGGGATCAGAAACGAATGCTGTAGGAATCGACAGGACAGATGTTCGCACAGGATATTGGGTATGTGATGTTTTGATGATTGTGCTATGGAAAGGGCTATGCTCGGCGTTGGTCTGAAGGATCGAATCAGAAAAAAGTGATCCGACAGAGAACCAAAGTCATCGACATAGCTCATCGATTTAGCAAGCTAAAGTGGCAGTACCGGGCAAATTAGACGTAGAACCGATGACCATTGGGGTCAACGAGTTCTCGAGTGGAGACCGTCTCGGCAAACGCAGTGTAGGACGCCCTCAGGCAAGGTGGACTGATGGCACTTGGCAGGCGGGTTGGCGATTACAGTGGTGTTGTGGTCTAACTCACAGAGAGCGTTGCTGCCCGTCCCCTGGTGAGTTCCCTCGGTCGCCTCGCACAGAACACCAAGACGGGAAAAGTTGCGCTGGGGTCACCACACGATCTCCTACTTTGTATTGATTCCTTAATCAGGGATAAAACCACCTCGCCTCTCGGCGTACGGGCCATTCTCTGGAGACGTACGCTTTTTCTTGACTCCATACAAATTATCTTTGTCCATCCCTGTTTTGTTGCCCACTCTCCCCCTTCTGGGGCATGACGACCACATTACGGAGACTCCGCGTGGGGTCCTTATCGCGTCTTCAGTCGTTAACAGGCTTCATATGTTCATCGAGCTGTATGCCAGCGATGAGCAAACTCACGCAAGCGTTCAAAGTACCCTCGACTGCTTACCAGGTCCCTAAAGTATATTGGCCCTGGCTCGGTCCGCTCCAGTTTACTAAGCATCTTCAACTTTGTATTGATTGATAGATACATTTCTTTACTCCAAAACTAGGTACGATATGCTACTGCGACGAGTTCTGCAACCACAATGCGACGCACGACGACTGCTGCCCGGACTACGAGGAGGTCTGCCTTGGTATAACCACCACGACCAAGGAGCCAGCTTTCGGTGGCAACGTGGTGGAGCCCTGCTACAATGGACGCCAGAAATACTACCCTGGGGACACCAGGATGGAGGACTGCAATGAGTGGTGAGTGAGATTTAACTAGCTTAGTATAGGTCAGTTACAATATTACCTACTTTATATTCTTACTAGTGGACGCCCCGCGATTTCATTAACGTAGTTTCAGTATGTCATACAAACTATAGCACCCTCTATACTGCACTAAGTCCCACAGGAACGGGATAAAAAGCATCCTATGTTATTCTCCTGGTTTTAAGCTACGTCCCCACCAATTTTCTGCCTAATCGGTTGAATCGTTCTTGAGTTATAAGTGTTGTAACAAACCCGTCTTTGTTTTATAAATATAGATTATTACTGCGAGTAAGTGGACATTATTTTTAGAAATTTGTAGGTCAAAATCTTGTCAACAACTTTAAAGTAATCGTACTATGGGGATAATAAATAAATAATAATTAATAAAGATACAGCCGGGACGCTTTTTGCACACGGTCACCTGACCCCAAACTAGCATGTACTATTGGGTGCCAGAGACTGATATACTTACATAAATACTTTTAAATACATAGATAGAGAGAAAACACCCAGACGCACACAACAAATGCCTCAGCTCATCACTAAAGCATTATGTCCGTGGCGGGAATCGAACCCGTCGTCGTAGAGGCAAGTGCCCTGACCTGACCACTAGTCCATGTCGGCCCTAGACACTAAACAATGCTGGGATATTTAAAAAAACTTTCATCATCTTCATATCTCCATTTTCGCTGGGGATGGATTTTTTTTTGTTTCCCAGCATTGTAGTCATGGTTAAAAGTGGTTAATTTAACGAATACAACAACGTTCTTAAGACTGCTTTTAAACACACTGTATACTGCACGCAGTATACAGTGTTTTTTTATACAGGCTTTAACTTAGTATTTATTTACTAATTCATTCACATTTGTCACATGTACAAAAGTTACATTACAAGAGAAGGAACAACACAATAAAAAAACGTTAAAAATAACAAATAGATAGACGAGTTGGATGTGGTAAATGCAAAAGGGCTCTGATTCAGCATGTGCTGGGAATCATGTGGATACACACAGCGTTCCCAGCGCTGATCCTACATCAGTACCTTTTATATAATTTTGTCCTTTTATATCATTTGAATTGAATTGACATTTGTAAAAGACAATTTGTTTGGACACTGTTCTGTGAATACGGCAATATGCAGAAAAAAATAAATCGCGACATCTAATTGCACATGTGTATTTAAAAAAGATCCTTGAAATGCAAAAACAAAACAAAAAAAGAGACGAGTACGCTCCGAATCCGCGAAATATCCGCAATGGTCTGAAAATAGACTGACGTATCAGACATCAAGGTTTCTCAGTGAAAATAACCAACACATAAGGACGTTTTTAACTTTATATAGAGTGTAAAATTTAAAAGACCCGAGTATTGGTCTTAGAAACGTTATTGGGCTCGTCAATATGAACAAATTTTACTATAGCAACAAGGTGGGGAAAATAAAAAATATGTTCAATCCCCATACAGAATGTCATCTCCCGAGGCAAAAAAAAAAATTATGTACAAATGCAGTAAAAGTTGTTCATATTGACGAGCCTTTAAAATTTACTGTCACCTGGAATCATTCTTAATTATTTCGTTCCAGACAAGTACGGAAAAAAACATTTTTAAATTAACCTCAAACAGAAGATATAAAAAATATCGCGTAATTACTAAAAGCGATTGTTACGCTGCACTCGTAAATCACATTTAAAGAAAGTGTCTGGGAGGTCGTTATCGTAAAAACAAAAATGTTGTAAACATTTTAATGCGCATCGTAAAAAATGTAAAGCAATGATGCGTTTAACCGTATTTTTAATGAATCAGAAGTGAAGATGTGAAATTTGTGAGACGCTTTCTCCTCCCGAGGGATTTCGTATTGAAATACTGCGGCAATGATTGAAAATAACTCGCCTGATGTCGTTTTGGGAGTGACAGGTTTGCGTGATCGATGATTCATCTAGACTTTCAAAGTCCAAAAATTTCTTACCTAGATGTCGCTAGTGGGTGTCCAGGGTGACTTCTGTCAGTTATATTTTAGTAATATTTTCATTATTTAGGTAAATTCTCAGACGAATGACAAAAATACTTGCAAGCGGCGTACCACCTTCAGTATGTCTCTTTTCCACCAAAATTGAAATGTATGTACGTACTTACTTCTAGAGCCAAACTGTCACTTTTCCTACTAATTTGACAGTTTGGATCCAGATATACCGTAGTAAGGGACAGAACTGACTCTTTCAGTTCTGGAAGTTTTTCGTATTGCGGTTCGTAAACGTCAGTTTAGCATTATAATACAGCTCGTGGCATCTGTTACAAGTAAGATAAACAAGGTCCCTGAAGATAGAGTATAAAACAAAGTCGTCACCCACTGTCTATCCCTATGTATGTTTAGATCTTTAAAACTACGCAACGGAGTTTGATGTGGTTTTCTTTAGTAGATAGAATGATTCTTGAGGAAGGTTTATATGTATAATATAATTTTGAGAGGCGATTTTGTTTTATACTATCTATTGATAATACAACCATTACCTAGACTTTAAAATATCGTTATTAAAACATTTTTTCTAGAGAAATTATCAAAAATTAATGAAAAGCCAGCCATTTTTTGGAACATTTCGGTGTTGCTTGTATCTACCTATTAGTCCTTGTAAATCATCCATTCTATGAATCGAACCTTGTAAAAATAATAAAATTAAGTGACATTGATGGTCATTACTCCGAACAAACAAATTAACATTAATTGTTCATAAATATTGACGTGATGCGATAATTGCAAATTTATGGTTTTTTTAATAGCCGATCTGGTTCACAAATTTACATTATAACACGCAAAATTGTTATTAAACATTATTATAATTTGTAAACTAATAAATCAGCATTAGGATTTTTATCAAGGATTTACTGAGTGAAACACTTCCGGCAAATTTTATTTATTAACTTAATTATTAAAAAAGGGTTCTTCGACGGTTTTTTTTTTAATATTTGTTGTTACTTCCAAACTTTTGAATGGGTTTTTGGATAATTATTTTTTTTATGTGAAGGATGGTACTTCCCGTTTGGTCCCATTTCAATGGGACCTCTAATTGAGAATTTTAAAAGTTTATTCTCTACAGAATTGAAGTGAATTAGTAAACATATCCACAAATAAAGTTTATTTTATTGTTAATTATTATGACATATGTGTGTTGTATCTGTTTATTAGAAATAAATTTATGTCTATGGCTAAACTACCATAAAAAATAAGTTTCTTTTTCTTTAGTTCATCATTTAGTTCACCCATAATAATTACCTACCCATTCCAATAATAATTAAAGAATTATCAAAATCTAACTACTCTGCAAGAAAATGTTCGTGGTCAAAAAAATATATACGCATTGAAATCAGAACTTCCTTCGTTTTTTCGTCTGTTAAAAATTACAAAAATGCTCTAATAATGTCCATTAATAAAATTGACCATTATATAAATGTGTAATCAGAAACATTATGTCCAATCATAATTAAATTGGTTCAGCCGTTTGACCTCTAATAGAGAACAAAGAAACTACATAACTACAAACATATGTATATACCCAAATAATTACATATGTACGTAAGTAGATACCCTACCTGACTGAAGGTAATGGAGGTGAAGTTTAAAATCACTACGTAGAATAAAAACAAAATCTCCTCTCGCTGTCAAATTATTGAAAATATTACTGCACAAATGTTATTACACTGATAAATATTTTTTGGAAGACAACAATTTTTAACTTATAAATTGTACGGGTTGGTACCGACATAAATGTTATTGGTTGGGAAATAAAATAAGACGGTTTTGGTGATATAAATTATAATGAAATAATAAAAGTAAAAACTGGTAACACTTGTAAAACTTAATAACTTGGTAGTAAATAACTTAATGGTCTAATAACTTAATGATCTACTTCAGTTATCGCGGGGTTATGGTGACCCACGATAAACTGTTGGTAAATAACTTAATGGTCTAAATGAGTTAACGCGGGTTGATGGTAAAACGCGAACTGACCGCCCACTCAATACGCAGATATAAGAAAACTCGGCTAGCGCGCTAACTGCTGACTAGGCGTAGTCGGGTTCAATGTACTTCGTACATAAATTTTATTAAGTACTACACACATCAAAAGTGTCTAGGGGATCTTAAAGAACAACTTGTTAGCTTCTAAAAAAAAATTTGATTTATTATATTTAAAAAAGTCCAAATCTAATCTTGTTATGCTGGATTGTGTCCTCGTCTGATGTACCTCAAATTAGCCATGCCCTAGTAGAGTTGGACACATGAACTTATCACCTAACAGCCAATCACAAGGCGGGCGAGAATTTCTATATATAAATACGTGTACATAGACCTCGAGCAATGGTCTTAGAAACGTTGTTGGGCTCGTCCATATGAACAACTTTTACTATGGCTACAATGTGGGCAATGAAAAAAAAAATCAATCAATCCCCATACAAAATGTCATCTCCCGAGGCAAAAAATAAATCTATTTTGTATGGAGAGATGAAAAAAATGTATGCGCTTCCCCGCATTGTCGCCATAGTAAAAGTTGTTCATATTCCCGAGCCCAACAACGTTTTTAAGTCCGTTGTTCGCGGTCTTTTTACACGCAGTATATCGTATACGGTACGAGAATAGGTATTATTTTTTTAACTCTTAACAAAACTGAAGTATTATTTCATTAACTCACAAATCATCATCATCATCATCATCAGCAGCCCATACCTGTCCACTGCTGGACATAGGCCTCTCCAATTGCACGCCACTGTGATCTGTTTTAACTCACAAATAAATCCTTATTCAATATGGCAGAACAACCTTTGCCGGGTCCGCCTGTACTTTATTACATACAAACAAGAAGCTCCACAACTGTGTCATTCAAATAGGCTATAAGAAATAACTGGGCCCGTACCATGATATTGTATACACTGTGGGAAAGTGACAGCGCTACCACCCATATAGCGCTGTCCCTTTCACGTGACGTAAACAATGTTACTTTTAGATTTTTGGGTTAGCAAATAATTATAATTACATTTGTCGTGTCAACGGTAACATTGGAATTTTAGTAAGAGTCTCCCAAGAAACGTTCTACAAGGTTTTTTATTTAACAAAATGAAATATTTTTATTTTTAAATTTTATAACTTTTATTTTTGATGTGTTTCAGTTAAAAAAAAATTTTCTTTTATTCAATTATTTATATTAATGTTACTTTATAGTATTTCACTCTTAATATTGGCGAAAGTAATACTTAAGATAAATCTTTTTGAGTGTATCTCTCGTTGGCTGTCCTATATAAAAAAAAATCAAATAGATGTCGTAGTAGGGCCTCTGGAAGTATTTATACCACATTCCAACATCAGCGTTTACTCAGATGGTCTCTGTATAACCCTAATTAATGGCTCCTTAAAAAAAAGTTCCATTTTTTATGTAGTCTAGCTGTCCCGGTAAGGTTTTTTTGCCATTGGATGTCGTCTTTGTGCTCCGGGTATTGAAAGATGTACTGATAAGGGGGAAATTCATTTTTATTCACCGTTTAAACCTTAAGTCTGTCTTTTTTACTCTAAAATGTATGGAATATGATACATACTAGTAAGTAACAGAAAGTATTTACGAATTTTAAAGAGTAAGTCTTTCACTCCTTCATATTTTTATATTGTTGTCTCGTTTTATTCAAAGCTGACGTTTAAGTTTTGGGTTGCGAGTCTAGTTGTTTTTGGTCTGAAGTAAGTAGAGAAGTAGGTGAGTAACGTTTTTTGAGCAATGTCGAAATACGGACGTTACGCCAAATTACAAAACAATAAAACATATTTGTATCACTTTCACACATGAAAAACAGGAATGCAAAAGTGTTATGACAACAATACAGAATAACAATGTACAACGTAACAAACACTAAAACTGTTTTCAGTGTGAATGGGACATCACTAGTGTTGTATATAGATATCGATAAAATATCGATAGTTGAAGGAATTTGTTGAAAAACCTTCATTGGTGGTGTTTAATTTCAGGTAGTAAAAATATGTAAACACGGCTCTTTATTTTTATTTATAAAAGCCTGAATTACTTGCGTTGATGCCAACTATTTTAAAAGCAATCGATATTCACTGATTTTTGTAAATTTAAATCGATAACAGTTTTTTTCCGCAAGGTTGATCAGTCAATTGGAGATGTCCAGCAGAGAAGGAATATGGGCTGATGATGAATACAGTTTAACTAAGCTCCATATCGTAGGAGCTCTACGACATGCCAGGATGAAGGACTGCCGATGTATATAATTTTACATTCCAAATCAGCATTGAGGTATCAAGCAATCATAAATAATTTATTAATGGCTAATTGGATAAAAAAAAATGTCAAATTATTACATAAAAGACCACGGGTGGCGGTAATGAAGCTAAAAACAAGTTGATTCAAATTGTGCGGTCAATAAAAAAAATCTATAGCTTTATCTTTGTTTTCTTTCTGGCTGGTTACCTATGTACAAAAGCAATGCGTACTTGTGCGGTCTTTAGCTGTGAAAATAATAATAAAGTATTAATCAATTCAATCTTTTGTAGCTTTGTATCTGTCATATAAATCATATTTTTTTTATCCAATAGCTCATTCTCTCTTCAAATGTGAATTACGTCTTGATACGGCCTTTTCTCACGACAAGTCTGTCTTCGACAAGTTTGGGCTGATGATTATGATCATGATGATGGTTGGTTTATATTGCAGATTAGCTGTCCCGGCAAATATTTGTTTTGTCAAATCGCCTTTATAACAAGTGTATTGGTAATACAGACGCAACATTCATATTTATTCCTTCCATTCTCTGGGCTTTCAAAAATAATTTAAGACCAAAATTAGCCAAATCTGTTCAGCTTTTCTCGAGTTTTAGCGATACTAACGAACTCAACGCAATTCATTTTTATACAGATAGATAGCATTGAAAGTACTTCGAGTAATACCTACTAACAATGGCACCCATCGCACTTCAGAAAATTTACCTATTGTAAAAAAATCACTATCCACAAATGTAATGATTTTCGAGGTCAACTATCTATAGAAAAACCATCGATAACACGACAACACTACACGCGAACAAACTGAAACGTAGAAATGAGACGTCACAGCATTAATACGAGTCAGATATTTTCAGGGACGTTTTGGGATAACAAATGGTTTTTGCGACCCAAATTGTTTTCGTGCATATGGCATAAGCTGATATTTGGATACACCAAGGTTGACAGGCCAAGGTTTGGCGATGTACGTCGTACCTGACTGAATATTCCGGGAATTTTTGGCATTAATTTCGTCCTATCTGAAGAATGCGAATTTCCACGTTATTTTGATCGATTGGATGTTCGATTTGTTTACTCGGTTCGTTCGTTCCGTATCTGTAGGTATAAACACATGTGTTATGAATGACACGGTTTAAACTGGGATTATTAGGTGGAATATATATTTTAATAAATACGCTTCTGAACCGTGACATTTTGCTTAAAAATTGCTTCTACCTCGCTTTGGGATTAAAGGCGTGAAGTTTATTTATTAATATATTTTTAAGTGTATTATTTTTATGTTTTAAGAAGAATTCTGTGCATTCTGGTAGGTACCTTTGTTTAGCAAAACTAAAGCGTGACAAACAATATTGATAGTTTTTTTTAATGAAACGCGCACAGACATTATAACTAAATATTGTCGAGTAAAATAACGAAGGTAAGCTCGAGCTTGTCTTTGATTATATTCGCGCCTATACACCCGGTGAACAATATTGAGTTAATATTGAGTTGTGCTGTTATATCCACACTTAGTTACTGTAAACTGCTCACATGTACATTACGCCACGCTGTATCTTTTTCCATTAAGTCATCATTTTATTGTTATTTGCGTCATTCTGTTTTCGATCATAATTATTCTTTGTAAAAAGTCAGTCGTTATTTAGAAGTGCAATACACAATACCCATCGCCAAAATTTAGGTTTTATTCCCAGGGTTGGGGCGAAATAAGTTTTTTTTTAAACTTGTTTGGAAGTAGCCCCAAAACAGTGCGCAGCATTCCGCATTGTCGCCATAGTAAAAGTTGTTCATATTTACGAACCCAACAACGTTTCTAAGACCATTTCTCGGGATCCTTTTACACTCTGCGTAACTTTGACGTTTAATGATTTCAAAATATTAAATTTTGTTTTATAACGATTTTAACAAAGTATTTTATTAGCATATGTGGCCTAGTTGCCGTGTGCTCCAACTTTAAATCAGTAGGTTGTGGGTTTGAGACCGGACATGCAGATACGCTACACAGCGTTTATCGGAGATAGGTCTACCTCCTATTGTTTTACATTATTATAATATAACTAGCAAACCCGGCGAACTCCGTTTCGCCACCAGATGGATTCGTTTCGTTTACCCGCTTTTCTGTTGAATTTTTCCTGAATTTTCTTTGCTATAAACCTCACGGAGCCCGAGACCTTTCCAACGAATGCAAAAACGTGAAAATCGGTTCGTGCGTTCTGGAGTTATAGCGTCAGGGAGGAAAACCCGACTTATTTTTATATAGTAGATTGGTTAAGTGTATAATATAGGTTACTTCAATGACCGTCTAGCGCAGCAATAACGAAGAGTTTTCTATAATAATATCTTTCCAAAGATATTGGTAAAAGTAAGTGATGAAACTGTGAGTCTTTCATTGTTCGTTTTAGGACTCGCTCCTTATTTTTTTTTAAATACATCTAATTGAGAACTTACTCCTTTTTTGAAGTCAGTAAGTAAAAACTACACGTAAGCAAATGCACGCGGTTGACACTTAGAAAGTGCCTTTGGGATTAAAAGGCGTGAAGTTTATTTTTTTACTTTTTAAACAACTCATTGAGTTCTTAAAGCCGATTAGCTGTCTTCGTTAAACAACTAGAGCACCGCTTAGTAACAGACGGTAGTTAACAAGACCAATAAAAAGGAATTGCCCAAGCGTTAACGAAAATATTTTCACAATAAAAAAAAATCTAATATCGATAACGATATTTTCAGATAACAAAATACAAATAAAACGCGATAGCTAAGGAATGCCATGACTGTGAATCTGTAATATCAGACACAGTAAACAAGCTGTTCAGTGTTTGTTATCTTTATTGGTAAACTAGTGTTACTTCGCGTTTTTACTCGGCCAATTTTGTAGATTTTGGTTTATTTTATCATCAATAGGTACGATCAGTGAAGAAAGTGGTTATATCAGTTTGGATGACATTTCCTGTGTCACTAAAACATGAATAAGGTGGAGTTGAACAAAATAAAAAAAATCATTTGCGCCTATTCAACCGACGAATATTAGAGAAATTTCGCACGACGACGACGCGTACTTTTTACACAATGTATAAACTCACTAAAAAAATCCCAAATCAAATGCAAAAATCACTCTATGTACTAAAAAATACCCCATTCAAAATACGTTGCATAGTTTTAAAGCGAGGCGGCTTCGTTCCAGTTTTTTTTTATCACTATGAACAAGTGAGAAAAAGTGATATTTAGTGATAAGTAATATAATTTAGAAAAAATCTATTTTTCTTCTCACTTTATTTAATTATTGTGTAAAAAAGTTTTACTGAGTAATACTTATTTAGAATCCAAACAAAATGTGGAAAAAAAATTAATAGCAATTATCCCATTACAGTCGGTCAGTCAGCTCACCTCGTTTTACCTATATATATTTAGATATCTAGGAATGTACTCTGCGTCTAATCCATGACATAGAAATATCTGCACTTGAAAATAATGAGGTCGGTCCAATACTTGAACTACTTGTTGCTTGTTTGATCCAAAAATTAGTTTGTATTAATTTATACTTGATATAGTGCAGCTGTCAGATTTATGCATGTTATCGATTGGCCAAATCGATTAGTACCCAATAGGTTAAATCAATACCAGTAAAGAATATACAGCGTTACTTGTAACTCGACGTATTCCTGGTATAGGGTGATAGAGGAGTTAAAATGCAA
>SJJU01026194.1:0-12216 GCA_012932125.1 Conopomorpha cramerella | reverse complement strand
ATAAGATTATTGAATAGGTTCCGAAACTACTGGACAGATTTGAAAAAATCTTTCACTATTGGAAAGCTATATTATTAACATAGGCTATATTTTGTCCCCAAATTCCGACGGGAACGAACAAAATGCTAGTAATACCACGCGGTACAGATAGTCTTAAATAAACAGCGATGCCCATAGTTTGTCGCTGATACGCCAGATCAATTCAGTATGAGAGTTGACGGAATTTCAGCAATATTTTCCACTTGTTCGCTTTATAAAACGTCCTTAACTTTGATTAAAAAAGCAAACGAATGTTATATGTATATTCTGGTAAATAAATAGTTTGCTTTATAATTGTTACAGGTGTAAAGATTTTGAAATGCATAATTATAATGTATTCATAAACACGCGCATTGGATTGCAACAACGTCCTTTTTAATAATAATTAATTATATTCATGATGTTGAAGACTGAATATTTAATTACCTTTTGTGCCATTATTTGACAGACGTTTTAAATTAAATGCCTACTAAGAATAAATTAGGCTGTAGTCAAATATATAGTTTTTATGTACAGATATGTATTTACTACGCCTAAGACGGACTCTATATGGAATACTAATAATTAAGGTAAGAAATTAAAGAGACGAATGAATTGCCTTGACTGTGCCCCGTAATATCATACATTTTGACAAAACAAATTAACTATTTAAAAAAACAGAAAAAGAACTCCTTTGACCACTGATTTTATTTAATATGAACCCTTATATTTACTTTTCAATATAGTACGCCACCAAAGGTGTATAAAGTCTATAAGCAAACACCACTTAAAACCGGAATACTTCAACATAGAAATTAACAAGTAAAGCGAAGATCAACCGCTTCTGTGGCCCTCGCTATGGATAATATTTTACAAAATTCTCAACAAGACCAACGTATCCTGATCTCCGGATCCATGCATTTTAAATGACTAACAGTATCAAGATAAAGACTGGCGTGCAACCGACGTGGTACTTGTACCGTTCACTCAGTGACCCACTCGTCGTTTGCTAGAGATTAGAATTAAGATAGATGTGGCGTTATATTATTTGTTTACAAATTCGCTATTCTGTGACATGACCCAAATCTGTAGTAAACATTATTTAAATGATCTATAGCAATATTATCAAGATGACAGATTTGATTGTTTGCTTAAATTGAATAGGCTCTGAAGGTACTGGACCGAATTGAGAAATTCTTTCGTATCTACAATATTTTTTATTTAGCAATATTTTTTTTAAAGAGATTGTTAACAAAATAAAAAATAATAAACCTAAATACACTACACGCCTTTTAATCCCAAGGCGGGGTAGGCAGAGACACTTGCTAAAGCAAATGCCCACGGTTCACCGATCTTATTTAACCCAACGTGACAGGAGGTGAGCCCATCGCCGTTATAGGGTTCACACACCTTGTGGTGTGCGGGTTTCATCACGATATTTTCCATCACCGTACGAGCGTTGCGTTGCGTACATTGGTTCTGAAAAAGAGTCCCATTGGTACACGTCCAGTAGCCGGACTCCCGGCAACAAGACGAGGATCCGACCAACTGGACCACAGACGCTCTGAAAAATCTCACCGTACCACAAAGGGCATCTTTAGATGCAAGCATTTCAACTCGCACGCATTCTTGATTCCTTATAACCCTGTTTTTTCCTAAGTATGTTGTGTGGCTTGTTGAGAGGGCCATGACTGTAGGTCGTAATCGCGAGTGAGGTAACCGGCGCCCGTTCACTCACCACTCAATGCCGTCCGCTGCACAATTTGTTTGTGTCGTCAATGTTTTGGATCCTCTCTACAAATTCCTATGTGCGACAAGCATCTTGTGACACCTGACTTTTGAATATTCAACAACATATCTTGACAACCACACCTATATCAATTTGTTCCTTTCTTAAGTGTGTTAGGTGTTTTGTTTATGCTTGTATTTCGATACGAAGTCAAGCTCTAGATTACTCCTAAAATGGATAAAGTCTTTTGGAGCCACGCGCCAAAAGGTCCTTGTATGTCAATAAACATGTAACACTATTAGTTAAATAACAAGTTAAAATAAATTTCCATATGCTTGAGAAAAACAGATAATTCATCTAAATTAACCTAGATTTATATTTTAAAATCCACTTACTCTTGTTTACATAAAACGATATGTAACATCTATAATTTATATCGCTCTACGTAACTTTTTATATATAACACATTCGCGGACACACAAATAAACACAATTTATTCATAATTTTTATAACGGACACAGCCGTTCAATGTCCGGGAAAGGGTTTAACATGCATTGCGCTTGTTTGATTCTGTATTCTTTGTAACACAAAAGAAACTATGCAATGGACAGCCGTGCCGATGACCTCGACTCCACGCCTAATTAAACAGTATTTTTCTCCGATGGCTGCCTTAGTCTGTCCACTCATGTAGGGAAAGAAACAAAAACAATGAATAAATTTGCTGTGCCCTGACAGGGTTTCATGTTGATACTTAAATTTTTACACATGTATGCAATAAATTATTGTGATTGAAATAAATCTTGCGATTCTGAAATTTAGTAATAAGTGAAGTCAGACCAGTCACACCAAAGATACTAAATTGATTTTTCATATGTCTGTAACGAAACAAATCAATATCCCGGGACATTTTGGTACATATTGTGATTGCCAGAGACTGGTGTACATACATAAATCATTTTAAATACACACATAGGTATATAAAACATCCAGGCGTGCATTACTTTAATTTTACTCTTCATCCCACAAAATCCCTTTCTTCCAGGAACGGTTTAAACAGGAGTATATAACAGGAGTGTAATTGCCCCTTGGACGTAGTGGCTCAGGCTGTTCCGGGGGCCCCGGCAATAACGTAGGAGCGGTCCCCTTGGAGTTTTAGTGGGTGGGAGTCCCACATAACCCCGCCGCTGTCTCCGTTAGCGGTGGGGTATCCATAAAGGATTTTCCCCACGATAAAAAAAAGAGTGTAATTACAACTTTTTAAGCTTTAATTAGCAAGTGCCTCTGCCTTTGAGATTCAGAACCATGAAGTCTAAACATATCTTTTTCATATCTATAAAAACGAGCACTATCATGATATCTTTTTTAGTTACGTTGCGTTTTTATACTGCGAGTTTTTAGTTACGACACCTCAAACTATAGGGAAAAAAATAATGAGCCATTCAATACGTCTGAAGTTTTTGCACAAATGCATTTGATTTGTGTCTTACATTTTTTATGAGATGATCATTACTGTATTCTCTTTATAACAGCAGTTTTTTTTAAATATACATACACACATCAAAAGTGTCTAGGGATCAAGTACATTTTAGAATACTGCAATCAAGAATATACTTTACAAAAACTGAATTAATTCATAATTTATTCAAAATGTGGTGATAAGTTAATTAGGTATGAGACCAATCCAGAAGATTAGATTTGATAAATCAAATCTAATAATAAATAATAATAATAAATATAAATAAATTAGATTTTTTAGAGCTAAAAATGTTCTTGATCCCTAGACACTTTTGATGTGTGTATATCGTGTTAGAAAGATATTTTGGTACATGCTTGCTCGATTACAACACATTGCATTTTTCCATTTTTGTGTATGTGATTAGTGCTTTGTGTACGCCTGTTTTGTAAAAGAGCATTGTCCGTCAGAAAACGCTATTGGCTCTTAAATACGATGCAAAAGCTGCGCGCCTAAAGATCCTAGTTGCACTATGTTCTATTAATGAAAGAAATTGTTGACGGGCCCGTTGGTGTAGTGGTCAGCATGCCTGCCTCTGCTCCGTCGGGTCGTGGGTTCGATTCCCACCGCTAACAGGTGCTTAGGTTATGAGCTTTTAAGTACTTGTTAGATGTGTTTGGGTGTTTTATTTATATAAATTTATAATTAAATGAAAAAAAAATTAAGTAAATATATCTCGTTGTGTGATTTCCATAACATAAGTGCTTTAGCTACTTAACATGGAATGAAGGCAATATGTGTTGTTGTGAAATATTTATTTTAAACTCAAAACTCGAGAACGACTGGACCAATTTCTGTATTGTTGTACTTATTAACGTTAGGACAACACCAACTCTCCAGTGTAGTCTAGAAACTAGACCTTTCTAGAGACTAGACTGCCGTTTTATATCTATAAAGGCATATTATCTTCCACTTCATAGCACGTTATTGTCAGACGGTTGTTGGATGGATAGACTCGCATAAAAACGGAATGGCAGTTTAAAATGAACCGAGTAAAAAATCGCACGAAACGATTGTCGAATGTACGTGGTCTCACAATCTGTTACCTTACTGTTAGTTACTAAGTTTTAAAATATATTAATAACTAGCTATCCCGGCAAACATTTGTTTTGCCATAATAAGTTGCCTTTATACTCCGTGCATTGGGAGAAATACAACTGGTAGATGCATAAAAATAGATAGTAGCCGATTCTCATACCTACTGAATACGCATATTAAATTTGATAAAAAACGGTAATGCCGTTTCGGAGCAGTACGGTAAGTAACATTGTGACATGGAAATTTTATACATATATTAGATAATAATATAAGCTATGTAATAAGTTATGATGTGCCCATGTCTGCCTCTATTCCGTAGGGTCGTGGGTTCGATTCCCACCGTTGACAGGTACGTAGGTGATGAGCTTTTAAGTAAGTAGTTGTTGGATGTGTCTGAGTGTTTTATATATGTAAGTATGTATTTAAAAAAAACATGTATTTAAGTATGTATATTTCGTTGTCTGAATTCCATAACACAAGTGCTTTAGATACTTAACATAGGATGAAGACAATGTGGGTGTTGTTGCGAAATATTTATTTATTATTTATGTATGTCATATGGGATGGGTTAAATATGCTTGGTGAGCTGTGGGCACTTAGGGATTAATAAAAGGCGTGAAGTGTAATATTGTATTGTATGTAATGTTTAATATTTTAATCAATTTAATTAGTATGTAATGTGTTGATAAGTTACTCAGTGTTATGGTATTTTATCATCATCAGCCCATATTTGTCCACCGCTGGACATAGGCCTCTCCAATTGGACTCCACCATTGGTATTTTATATTATTTGATATTTTCTTCATGTGTGCAAAATACAACAAGGACTGTCGGCCATGATAGTGATCTATAATTTCTGATGTGTCACTAAAACATCATTATGGTAGAGATTTTATAGTGAGACAAGGATTAAACATTATTGTGTAATAATTACATTCATATTAGTTTCAACCTTTGGGTGGTAGACCAGATTATCTTGGCCGACTGTACAAAGTAACAGTTTGTCAAGTACATAATGAAAGGTAAATGAAATGTTACATCACGACAATATGGATAATAAGGAAGTTTACCTTATGAAGTTTTCACACAACACCCTTTTTTGAACAACAATGATTAATAATATAAAAACACGGATTAAATTATTCGACACAAAAAAGACGCTGCTATTACGCTTCATTGGATTAGTTTCGGGTTTAGAGCCACAATGGATCGTTAATGATAAAAACACTCGACGTCTTTACAAAAAATGCCGACTTTTTCTTCGGTTCCGTAGATGTTTTCTATATGTAATTGTTCCCTTTATTGATAACTATGTACAAATAAAACACATACTTGATTAATACACCCTATACCGGCGGTGGGCTCAATCATTGTCAAATACCCTTCGCGAATCGTCCCTCTGAAAAGTCCCTGTACCTGCCCCACTTTAAGTTTAAGAATCGTGAAGACGTGTTTTTAAGGGAACGCGCACTGACATGATATTAAATGTTTAAAACGGGTATTATAGCGCGAAGATTAACCAAAGATAACGTCGGGCAAACAACGAAGGTAAGCTAAATGCTTTGGTTAATCTTCGCGCTATAATACCCGTTTTAAACATTTAGGGCCTAACCAATAATGGCGGAATTGCTATTTAGAAGATACACAAGGCTCAACTTTACTTGTCAGTTGTATGTCAAATACGGAATAACCAGTTCAACAGTTGTGTAAGTAAAAAGGCGTTTATTGGTAAGGGGGTTAATATGTGAAGACGTGTTATTTTTATTTTAGTATGTTTTTAACAATGATTGCTCCATGGCCGTCACTGTTCTCGTGAACCCTAAACCAGCGGCGACTGACCGCGCGACTGGTTGCAGTTGCGAAAAAAATGTGCAGCCAGTTACGAGTTACGCAACGGAAATAAACGCCTTCCTGGAACAAGAAGTCTATCTAGCGGCCTAACAATTGCACGGACATGAATTATTTTCTGTTAAAACATCACAGCGTATATTAATTCACAGTTGAAGTTATGAAGTAAACATTAGTTTACCTAATCGCGTTAATCTAAGAAAGGAAATCTTCTCGAATATTAACCAAAGTTAGGCATATGTCATTCAGTGAGCGTTTCCTTAACAAATGATTGTTCATCGTCATCATCATCAGCCCATATTTGTCCTCTGCTGGACATAGGCCTCTCGAATTGCAATGATTATTCAGACAGTTATAATTATGACATTTAATAACTACTTACACCCGTTTACAAGGATGTTTAAATCAACTTTCCTTTTCATTCAACCACCTTTCTTTTTAAACTAGCATTTTTTAAACTTCAGATCGTTTTTCCTAATATTTCGACTTTTCTTCGTTTCCAAATATTTTTTTTTACTTGCTGACAACAAAGCCTAAAAATATCGTAACCATCTTGAGTTTCCGCAGCGTGCGATGCCTAAAATGTTTATTCCAAGAACCAATTATTTGAACCAAATCTAAACTGTTCGAGGTTTCTCTATTCGGGCAACTTCTGACTTTACTTGGTTTTACTTCGCCTGTGTTGGGTAGTTTTGTACAATTCTGAAATTCCATCCTCCGCTGAAACTACGTGACTTCCGGTACCACTGTTTCTACTAATATTATAAAGTGGAAAGATGTGTTTGTTTGTTTCAATTGAATAGGCTCCGTCTTACAGTTATGTAATTTCGTTAGCCGGTTCACGTCAATCTTTACCTTCTGTCTTTCGGACGTACACACATCCCACCTGTCGACAAAATAAGAATAGAACACCTATTGTCTTAAATTAAATTCTGTCAGATCCCATACATTCTAAATTCTAAGCAAGAGTTTGCTTTCATCTCATCCTAAGTTCTTTAAATTCCTTCGTGACTGCGTATAAAGTTGACTTTACTGTATCGATATATTTTTTTGGATTATTTCTTTGGCATTCTGCATGATAATGCGGTCAAAGGTTTCTGTATGTAAATGCGTGTGATTTATTTATCGAGTGATGGTATCTTGGCGCCGCCCCGGTGCCGCCGGCGCCAGATTCAACAAATCCATTTTTTTTACAGCTCTTATGTAAAAAAAGTCAGATACGCTCAAAGTTAGCACGGTATCGCCCCGCGGTTTAAATTATGTGTATACATTATTATTTGACTGGTGAAGCTATGCTTTGTGCAAATATTCATGCAAGGTAACGTAAAATTTGCTACAATTCATGGTTTAATTGAAAATCTCATTAGTTAGTGACACTTGCTAACGACCGCTTGCTTGTCTCGTTTCATTGTTTGTTCATAATTTCTTTTTTTTTTTCTTATAATTTCAATTCAATCCCTTTTTAAAAGTATATTTCGATATCGATGGTCAGCTACCTTAAGAATGTAAAGGAATTTTAAAGAAAATTCTCTAAACGACAACCGAGACGATAGTGAAAACTTTGTATTTAGGTTTACTATTAAATCCGCTACAAAATGACAACACAACCTTAAGTACCTTCTAACTTTGACACATGGTATGTAAATCACTGTTTACATACCGTTAACTATTTGTTTTTTTTTATTTAATTCATGTGAACCATTGTCAAACTAGTGTACCTATGTATTGATTTTGTTGGCTAATGTTTTTCTTGTTTACTACCTACTAACTATTAAAATATTAGTGGTAGCTTATAAGTAGGGCAACATGTTACATTGTATAATTAAAATGCTCAATATATTATGTAAGCATACGTATGTGCCTTGTTGGCTGTCCTCAACTAATAAATAAGTAAATCACTTAATTTAGCAACACAACAAACAAATAAACACACTCCACAATATTAAATGTTAAGCTAAACTGCAATAAACCGTCTGTGCTAGATTGAATACTAGTAAACTTAGGTATCCTTAAGCTCATATGCAAATGTTATAGATATTATTATTGTCATAATTTAAATATCTGATGAGGCTGAACTAGATTGTAGTCCAACATATAAATAGCATTAACATGGAAACAATGTTATTAAATCTGCCGTTAAACATGGATATACCATTTACGCGAACCAAACGGTTTGCGTCTACTTCCATAGTGATAACCGTCAGAATGTCAAATGACTTTCTGGAGACTGTGTTTCCTGCGCAGTATAGTCTGGAGGTCTTCAAGACACTGGGGAAATAGGTACCTAATGAACAAGTGTGCTCCACCGTAGACCACATCGCTGCTTAACATCAAGTAGGATGATGTGTGTGTTTAAAAAAAACTTGCCACATTCCAAGTACTTAACATTCACGATCTAAAGAAATCTCAATAGCCTAGATACTACAGCTAGATTTCATGTTATCGAGCAAGGAAGTCATCGCGCTATTGGCTAATGGATTCACTGGTAGAAAATGGTTTTGGAATTAAGACTGCTGATTGTACAATGACTGTTTACGCAATAAAGTATTGAATTAATGAGGTTCATTTATTTAAAAACTGGTCAAATGCGATTGGGGAACTGTGCTTTGTCTACCTCGCTGTGGTACTAAAAGGCGTGAAGTGTGTTTTCATTTAGTTAAAATAGAAATTGCGACAAAAACTTTTCCCAAATTACACTTAATTTGGAACAAGGAGAAACAGATAACAAATGTTATACTACACCTTTGGTGCTTACTTACTACTAAATACTTTCTTATCAACTGCGCACAGTTCACCAAGTCAATTTAATCGGGCTTAATAGCGTGTGATGGTATGCGGGTTTCATCAGGGTGCCTTTCTTCACCGTAGGATTTTGCGTAGCATATATTGGCGTTGAAGAACAGGCATATTCATGCGTGCCTAGTACGTAGCCGCAGCCGAACGAACAACACCATCGCTGCTTAACGTCAGGTAGGATGGTGGCCAATGCATGTTTATAGAGTCAAGTAGAAGACAAACAGGCGCTTATATATATACATATATAACGCGCGATAGGTACCTAATGAACAAGCGTGCTTCATTGTAGACCAGAATTGGACGATGGAGGTCAAACGCTTGTTCATAGTTATAAAAAAAATTCTGCTTAACATCAGGCAGGACGGTGGATGGACGCTTCATAGAGCATTAAACAATATCTATGTATGTCATCTTTATCATCAGGTCAGCTCCCTGACCTCCGCAGTTAGACATAGCCCTATGTATGTATATGCATAATACAGGGTTTAAGGTCAGTTTTGACCTAGCCTAACCTGACCTCTGTGAGAAATTCCAGGATATTATTTAATGATTATTATTATAAAATATACGATGAAAGCAAAACTACTTACTAAGTAGTAGATAATAGCAGATACTACTATGTATTATAGTACATCTAACTACACGCTGTGTTTACTTCAGTGAAACTAAACGGGCAGTTAATGCCTACAATAATAGTCGAGCAAAGTATAGATCTGGCGCCGAGGTTTCACTCGAGCACGTTGCGACGGGCTTCAAGAAATGGATTTCAAATCAACGTGGTTTTGTTGGATATCGTGTCAGAACAGTCGTCAATATTTATGGAAGACATTGCATTATCTCTGGTCAAATTTGATAAGTCGTAATTTTTAAGCGACTTTAAAATAGGAGTCTTTTTCAATATGCGGTTTTTTATGTTCGTTCGCGGATAACTTCGTCGTGTACGAACCGATTTTGATGATTCCTTTTTTGTTGGAGGAAGATATTGCAAAGGTGGTCTCATGATAAGGAAGTCACGGTTCGATGATGGCAGACCAGAAACGAGAAGAACTTTAACAATCGTAGGGGCCACTAGTACATATTAAATTTTTTTTTCTTTAAAATTGTCCCTGAATCGTCAATGCTAACAAAGTTGTTAATCCTTATTTTTCATGTTTTCACCTGAGATTACTGTTACAGTTATGTTAAAATTGACGTGTAAACGATAATCCAATTATTGTGTCGAACATCCACAAGATACCCGCTATAATTAGATATAGAACCTATACTCATACTGTATGACTAACAATTGTCATTGTAACTTTAACAGTTTTACAAACTACATCTAGATTTTACCCCTTTTCCTACTCTGCAAAGTAAAACACGAACTTTGATTTCTGTGCTAACGAAGCAACCTCTATAATCGATTAGAAAGAGCAATATTTTCGTCAATCTTCAATTTAAGTTCAACGGAACGACTAAAATTGACCCTCACTAATCTTGACGAAAACAAACTTGGTTGTATTCCGGTTAATTTTAACTTAGAAATACGTTTTTTCTTAAATTAAGGCATTGTATTTAATCTACGTTTCGCATGTCATCTACTTAAATCAATTTCCGCTACTTCTGCTACGTACCTATACCTATTCCATTCCAAATAAGTTGTTTTTTTTCTATTTTTTTTTCTCTGAATCAGTGGCGGCGTGGCAAAGTGGGTTATGGCAGGCCGCGCAAGCATTTGCATATAACTGTCCGGCCCGCCTACATCTGTGTCACTGAATTACTCTAGGCATATGTAGGGTAAGATGCTTGTGACTGGACAGTTCTAATTAATAAATAACTTAAAGAAAAAAGAACCGACTTCAACCAGTATAATTTGACATATATTTGTGGTTGGTGATGCCATTGTCGGAACTAAACCAAATGTATATGGGACCAAACTGGAAGCACCAGCTTTCAAATAAAAAATAAACCTCCAAATCGGTTCACCCAGCCGAAAGTTCTGAGGTAACAAACATAAAAAATACAGACGAATTGAGAACCTCCTCCTTTTTTGAAGTCGGTTATAAAAGATATGACATTTTTTTAATTTTGCATGAATGGATGTATTCAAAGAACGGGTATAGCACTTAATTTAAAAATAATTTGTATTCTATTTTGTCGAAATGTCCCTGCTTTTGCGAAATAAATTTATTATTATTGTTAAAAAAAAATGTGTGAGTCACAACTTTCAGACATCAGTAATTTTGGTTTGAGACAAATGGAAGAGAACGAAAGGGAAATTCGATATCGTTGCAACAAAATAATCAAGGTTAATGTAGGAAATAGTAACAAAAATAGGAACCTACATTAAATTAACATAATTACAGTCTACCACCCTAATTGAAAATCTAAGAGTGTTATTAAATATCAGGGTTAATTCTTTATTGTCAAATGATAACAAAATATCACTTGATGTTGTTTGATGTTTTAGTAATGCAGGAAGTGTCACCAAAACTAATACTACTTTCTAAGACTATTTTTTAGGGTGTATATTATCGTACTCGTAAAATTGTGTAAAACAGCGATATTCGTAAAATGTGCACTTCACTCTTCTCGGAAAATGAAGTATACTCAAGACAATCTCTGCTATAGAGTTCATCCCCTATGACCTGTTGGCTCCAGGTATCCCCAACTACATTTATTACACGAATTCATTGACATTCAGTCAAAAATCTATGAATTAATTACATTTTTTACGGCCGTTGCAACTTCGTCTACAAATTATGTATTACTTTATTGATGCTGTGTATTCATTAGCACATTGTATAAGAAGAATTATGCAGTTGTATATCTGACCTAACCGTGATGCAACCACTGCACTAAGGTGACACAACTAGCAAGAGTCAGGCATACTAGCTCCACAGATTATCTCATTCGACATGTGCCAACAGTCCGCCTTAATGCACACAACATACAGCTCATTTTACACTGGCACTTTAGCATTTGTGATGGTGTAAAAACGAGTTAGACTGAACTGAATATTGTGAGAGCGTGTTTAATGAAAATCTTTTTTTATTTCTGCATGATAGATGTAGTCGAGGTAGACTTTCAAATGTATTTTGGGAATTACAAAGGTCGAAGAAAGTGCTCTAACACTTTTGATGGCACTTCCTGTGCCAGTTAAACATCAATAAAGCAGAGTTGTTATATTGTGACAAATAAAAAAATGAACCTTAATTCATTTCAGTTTCTACTACTATTTATATGAGTATATATTTAAGTGAAAAAAAAATATATAAGTAATATATCTCGTTGT
>SJJU01026190.1:0-14060 GCA_012932125.1 Conopomorpha cramerella | reverse complement strand
GCCTTCCGCATAACCTTCTTGCAGGACTTGGCAGCTTTGCTGAAGGCTTTCTTCCTCAGGCTAATGTCCGACGCCCGGGCATTACGGGCAGCAACCCAGGCCAGGTAGGCCTCGTGTTTGAGCGCCTCAGCGCGCAAGCATTGCGGCCCAAACCAGGGTTGAACCTTGACGCCATGCGCTGCATCAGAATACGGGATATAGTATTCCATAGCCTGACGCAGAACACCCGTCAAAGCCTCCGTGCATGCCGATGGGTTAGCCGAGGAGAAACAGACCTGCTGCCAAGGATAAGATGCAAAAAAGGACCGCATCTCATCCCAATCTGCTTACTTGTATCGCCACAACCGCCGTGTGCCTCTAGGGCTTGGGGACACATAAGCGGTTAAAAAAATTATTGGTATCCAAGATAT
The DNA here is from genome assembly GCA_012932125.1 of Conopomorpha cramerella. Lineage (NCBI taxonomy): Eukaryota > Metazoa > Arthropoda > Insecta > Lepidoptera > Gracillariidae > Conopomorpha > Conopomorpha cramerella. The sequence continues at coordinate 13,650 of SJJU01026190.1, read as the reverse complement.
CGAAATTACTTAATTTATACATAATTTCACGATGCAGCTTAAAACGGGGGTAACGCAAATTTTTATTTAGGGAGATGATAGTTTTGTATGGGATTGAAAATTTTGCTTTTCATTTCCCCACATTGTCTCCGTAGTAAAAGTTGTTCATATCTGACGGAGCCAGAAACGGTTTCTAAGGACCATTTATTGCTCCGGGCCAAACTTTATTTTTCCATGTTGTTACATTTATTGATTGCCTCTAATATTACTATTTCTATTAAAAAAACCGTACCAAAATCTGTTCTAAATACATGGGGACAGGCAGCTTGAGGCGACTTTTTTATACTATGTATTGATATTGAATATATATAGTATAGGTTGTTATCATAACACTAGATAAACAACTTACATTATTAGTGACAAACCAAAGAGTTACAAACAAATGGCGAATTTAATGCCCGAGTAAATGAGTTGTGAACGTTATAAATTATGATAAAATGCTGTGGGTATTTAACCATACAATAAAGGAGTAAATCGCTTGGAAGCACACCATCTGGAACTTCCTACTTGGAATTCAGGACGGCTCCCGCGAAAAGGTAATTTTACAGCGACCGACGGAAGCTTCGTCGGGAGACATAAATTCTCGGATGAAACATGAACTTGGCACATGTAGGTACCTTACTAAGGCTTCGGCTTGCGGCCTGACTACGGTTGTTTTGCTCGACCAATGGCCACAGTAAATTTGTATTTGTGTGCATAAATATAACAAGAAGTAGGTAAATATACCTATTAATATTACGCACCTCAACATTTACAAAGCTCTAAACGAAATATAGGTATAATGGCAGATAATATACACATCGTGGATTTTGTATTTCAGTTAGTTTAACACGATTAATAAGCATATTTTTTTTTATGAAAATTGTAAAAAACAAAAATAACTTTAAAGAAAAAAGAACCAATTTCAACCAGTAAAAAAAAAGACTTCGATTTTCTCATGGATGCCATTCACCCAGTGTGACCTAGTCAAAAGTTTGTTGTTAGTTTCAACTTGAGCTAACATTCGAATAAAAACCGTCGAATTGAGAACCTCCTCCTCTTTTCAAGCCGGTTAAAATTAAAACAATAATGGCACTTGTGTACTTCTCTCTCTAGTTTGATGAACTTTTGGAGACGTGGTGACTTCAATGTTAGTTTCAACTTAAAGTCGGAAGAATGTATTTTCAATTAGTACGTTTATAAAAGAACTGCTATTATGTTTAAAACAACAGTGTATTTTGTAGAACGCAATAATCGCATTCAATTGAATTCAATCTCCGCAACAAATATATAGGCGATAAGTGGGTAGCTCATAGCCTTTAACACCGCGAATTTCCTTTCAATCTCCTTTTAAACAGTGGATTGGCTCTTGGTGTTTAAATTCAAGTTAACTACGCTTCGCAATATATGGAAAGGACACGTTTAAAAGTACACTTCCTATAGATTTATTGATAAAAGAATTCAGTTGATTATTCCGTACCTATATGAAATAGCACTTGGAAAGATGCCCCTTGAAAGCTTTTGACGCCCCGCACGCCATTGCGATGTATGTGTTTAAAATTTTCTTTGGAATTACAATGCGATATCCGCTATGCCAACACTTCTCTCAAGTATTCAGCTTTTAAAATATCGGTTCTGTTGAATAAGGTAGAATAAGGTACCTTACTCGTATTTTAAGGAAAGAAAATGTATGGACAAAAGTGCTTATGTACCGCCCACAAATTGGGTCAGTCAGGTTTTACTTTTTGCAAAGCTTAGACGGTGAAAGAAAGTAACTTATACCAAAGAAATGCGCACCAAGAAGAGTTTGAATCGATGGAAACGTTAGGAGTATTACGACTGCAAATGTCTCTGCTTACTTCGTCGCTGGGAGAGAGGAAGTAGGGAAGTATCTAGGCATGTACGGTCGGCCGATTAAATGGTCTACCAGTTTTGATGACAGTTCCTGTGTCAATAAGACATCATTCATGTAAAGTTGTTATATTGTGTCTAGTAAATAATGAATCTTAATTTCTAATGACATCCATGTTAGTTTCAAACTTAATATGGTAGACCAGATTTTTTGTCGACTGTACCTATGTTACGAGCGTTTGTTTAGCAAGAGTCCCTTCCCTAGGTTATCATGTACAAAAAAAGTTATTCCAATGCTCACGCCTTTCCACCAACGCGGTGACGACGGCCGGCAAGGACAGATCCGTCCCCACTTCAGCGCCGCAAGTGCCTCCCGCTCATTTGCCCAGGCTGGATACTCCTCCAAAGTATGCTACGCAGTATCATTCGCCGGAGCAGCGGTGGCACATTGCGGTCCGCTTGCCCCAGCTGATGTACAAATATTACCTACCAAATAAGTTTTTATTATTTTCGCATTTAATGTGCCGATATTTTAGGACAAGTATCTGTTTACTTTTGCCAAACAAAAATATAGAAACGAATAATACGGGCACATTTTGTCATTTTGCTAAACAAAACAACCTCAACCTACTTTTGTTTTTAGCCTTCACTAGAAGGAGAACTAGACAAGCACAAAGGTCTACGTAGAATTTTTAAATAAATCAGGTTCCAACTCCAAAACAAAACATTAAATAAAGTATCTCAGTTGGTACTACGTTCTGAATAAAAATAAGGTCTACGCCTTTAGTGACACAAACCTGAATCCTTAGCACTACGTTATAAAGATTAAAATCGCTTGGAATAGAGTATTGCTTTAACATCTGTTGGTGAATGTTTAAGTAGGAAACTGAGATTGATCCGTGAATCTGTCTTAACTAACCCGGAATAGGCAACTCACTCAGACCAAGATAAACGATTCAAATAGTCTACATATGAGAAATACCACAAACTCCTCTAAAAAAGAACAAGTTACTAAATTAATTATTTAAGGTACTAAACTATTTGAGTGGTAATTTTTGCATTTAGAGCGAGTACGGTGGAGAGAATCTGTATCAGGAGAACACGTCAATCTTGGCTTGTCCTGCCCTTGTAGCACAACGCTCCCAGAAAGAAGTGACAAGACATATAACATGCTGCGATTTGTTGAAACAAGTTGAGTCGTACGAAAAGTGACATAACAGTCAATCACAGCGTGTATCTGTTTGTGTGTGGCGTATCTTTCATGCCGCGCGTGCTAGAGCTGCTGTAGTTCCGACCGAAGAGGTTTTGATAGTGGCCGGTGTGAGGTTACCAGAAAAATTCCGGTGACCGACATGAAAGAAGTCGCTGGACTGAAAGGTTTGCTAGTTGTACACGTGAAGTTAAAATAACGTTGTTTAAGGCATACTGTCAATCCATGTACACCTGTAGTCTGTGGTCACATTACAATCGACGGTCACGTGAATCGATAGATTCAGTCTATCCTGAGGGCCTTTAACACACTGGCAGACAGTAAAAAAACACAATAGATTTTTATTGTTATGGCGGCTATAGCCGTTCACTGTCCGGGAAAGAGTTAAGGACAGGGTCAGAAGAACGTGGCAGCGTAAAGACGTCAGGACGGTAGTCAGTAGGTTTATCATACTACCCCGTCCTCGTCACCATGGTAACGGGGTGTCAATGAGGTTTACACCCTCGTCATACAAAAACAAGATCATTTGGGTGGGCGGTTAATAAACAAATTGTAAAGTTATTGATGTTTTGTTCAGGTCACTAATATTCAAAGACATAAGGCTAGTTTCATTATTGTGATATCCCAGAGCTACATCGAGACAAATTTAATAATATCTATATACAATGTTACATTAAAAATGTTGGCGAATCTCGAGAAACTCTCTCAGCCCATGTTACCAAACATCTTTCCCCAAGGAACCCTATACCAAAAATGCAATAAAAATTACCTCTTCATAAGTAATCGATCAGCTGATTGCCACTTTATAGTAAGATCATGACCACTCTAATGGTCAAAGTAACTAATAAATTACTATCTAAGTAGTTCGATATTACTGATAACATCGCCAATTTCCTTAAAATTTACGTAATGACGCTAATGGACTTTGGTTGGCACGTCGAACTTGTTGAAGCAAGTTTATTATAAACCCTTTAAAGACTGATTTACATTGAACAATCTTCAACTGCTGATGAAGTACCTACCAATAATTATTACTCCCGATAAGATAATAACTCAAATTACTATTTGTACTTACCCATTTATGGTCATGTTCTATCTGTACTTAATTAAATAAATTTTAACTTAGTTCATAGAAGCCAATAAACTGAATATGAATAAGAAACCGCGGTAAATGTTCGCTCTATCATATTGGTAGCGTCTGTGGTACAGTTGGTTGGATACTTGACTTGGAGATCGCGGGTTCGAGTCCGGCTACTGGACGTGTACTAATGAGACTTTTTTTCAGAGCCTATGTACGCAACGCAAAGCTCGTACGGTGAAGGACAACATCGTAATGAAACCCGCATACCACAAGGTGTGTGAACCCTATAACAGCGATGGGCTCACCTCCCGTCACGCTGGGTTAAATACGCTTGGTGAACCGCGGACACTTGCTTAACAAATGCCTCTGCCTACCCCGCTTTGGGATTAAAAGGTGTGAAGAGTATTTATTTATATTTTTTTTATTTATCAAGTCCTGTCACGTCCTGTCAGTCCTGTCACGATGGGCTCACCCCCTGTCACGTTGGGTTAAATACGCATGGTGAACCGTGGGCATTTGCTGAAGCAAGTGCCTCTGCCTACCCAGCTTTGGGATTAAAAGGCGTGAAGTGTATTTTTTTTTAATTTATTTATCAAATTGGTTGTATAAATATCTGTAACCGTTTGAGTAATGTTCGTACAAACTCACCTTGCACAATGTAAGACCAACAGAACTAAGAAAACATTGAATTACTTAAAAAACAAACAAATTATGCTGGGAACTGAAACCGCCCTCCGGAAATGAGCCCCTCTTCATACTAATAATCTGATATGGTGAAGAGCCACTTTTTTACTTCCGACCTACGTATTTACTATTGAGCCATTTGAGCCAATTTATTTTTGAGTAATAGTTAATTGAATGTAACTCATTTTATTTTAGGTTAAACCAGGAAAATGAAACCGCCATTGTTTTATGTAACAGGCTGACTGCGGTCATGATCCCGACCAACTTTTCCTACCTCAGAAAATTATAGCGATTCCAACAGTATAGTACTATTTGTGACTAAAACATTTCAAATTTGTTTAAATGTATCTTTTTTATTCAACATTTACAACAAATTTTATGGTCACACCAATATTTATAACGAAAAGTATACCATTGAAATCGCTATCATTTACTGAGTTCTTACTCAGTAAGTATATATTAAGAACTCGGTAGGATCATGACCCCGAAATTATCTTGTATATTTATTTATATATCTGTTGGTACCTAGTCTAAAATATGTGTACAGCGACGGCGTGGCGATAGGGAGTGAGTAGCCAGTTCAAGAAAAAGTTAGAAAGGATTTCTTTTTGAGAAAACGTGACAAAGTTTTCTCGAGTTTGCCGAAAGAGTTTCACATGTTTTTAATTGTTAGTAATACTTTTAATCAGCACGTGTATCCTCCTATACGAACTTATAATAATTATCAACAGAAATTACAGTACTTAAATGTTCTAAAATATGAAATTTGGAATGAAAAATTAACAATTTGTGGCTTAACCGTATTCTAAGCAACGAAGGGTAGAACTATTAGTTACCACAGTATTTGTACACACAACAAGGCCATATTTTATTCGTCGTAGGTAGAAGTATAGAGTTAATTTAAACATTAAGAAACATATTCAGCTGGCGTTGTGCAACGTAACGCCAGCGTCACGTTTCTCACGACACGCGACAACGACAACGCAACGCGAAATGAAAAAACTTATTTCATACCATTGTTCTGCTTCGCGAACCATTCGTTGTACAGTCGCATGCCTGTTGACTGCGCGATCATAAACTGAGATGCGCTATGTGAGAATGTTCACGGACTATTAGTACTTATAATAAAAAAAAATACACTTCACGCCTTTAATCCCAAAGAGGGGTAGGCAGAGGCACTTGCTAAAGCAAATACCCAGGGTTCACCAAGCGTATTTAACCCAACGTGACAGGGGGTGAGCCCATCGCCGTTATAGGGTTCACACACTTGTGGTGTGCGGGTTTCATCACGATGTTGTCCTTCACCGTACGAGCGTTGCGTTGCGTACATAGGCTCTGAAAAAGAGTCCCATTGGTACACGTCCCCGGTACAGAACCCGGGACCTCCCGGTTACAAGTCAAGTATCCGACCAACTGGACCACAGACGTTCTTACTTACTTACTTATAATATTAATAAAATATTATTACTAGTCCAGTACCACTATTTAAAAACAGTCTCTCATGAGAGTTAAAGTTTTTGATTTAGTAGAAGATTAGATTTACGGTAGATATTAACGTTGGAATCGATAGAAAAACTTGGTCCATAATGTTCGAAATGTTTACATTTCAGTGAATACACTTCCATTTATACACAACACAAAAATTGAAGTTCTCTATTTAGTAGTAATTTGATGCTAACGATAGTACATTATGCATAATTTACTTATTTAAAGATAGTCAGATGTCAGTGGTAGTTAGTATTTTTTTTCACCAAAGCCATTACGAAATTGCGTAAAGTGCTTTTGCGAGTGGGACCTGCCCAATAACAATTGGGCCTCGATTTCTTTCTTAGATCTTCGGTTAATATACTATAATAACAGTGTTTTCGAGAAGATATTGTTAATTATACTGTATATTGAATAAGCAAGTAAATAACTAATAACCGAGGCAAGTCTAATAACATCTATGAAACTCTGTTTTGAGCACTTAGCTTAAACACTAAGAGCAACTTGAACACTATTTCCCTCGGGGGTAAACATAACGTATCTTAACTAGTAAGTTATTTAGAAATTTACCAGAGTCTAGAGTAATGGTCTAGTGTACAGGAGTATCTGTAGAGCTTTAGATAAAGATGTCATAATAAGCGGTTTTGTATTACACTTTTTTTCTATTTGCGACACAACAGAAAAATAAGAAAAAATATATTTTTAATTAAACGTGTACAAACATTTTATGAAAGTTTTCAAATATAACCAAAATTTACTTCGAGCATAGCTTTATTTTACTCGACGGTTCGACACAGTTGCACGGGTCACGACACCACGTCACCGATGTCCCCGGGTAAAATATTAAATAAAAAGAAAAATAAATATCTATTCATTGATGATTCTTGAACTGGACTTTTACATTTTATGTATACGTAACTATACTCTAATACGATAACATTTTCGGCTTTTACTATTTTCTATTTCTATATACAGTCGGCCAAGAATCAGGGAGCTAAGTCTACTATACTTTCGTAGTTGCATCACTATGACATCGTAGCGGCGAAGGATGTACATCGCTGTTTTACTACGGATGACAGTGAAATGAAAGTAACGAAATCAAATCAAGCAATGCACATCTTTTCCCGATACGATGCCAGAGCGATGCAACTACCAGGGTGTAGTAGGCTTAAGGCCTTAGTCAACAACCGTAGGTTCAAACACATTTGAATGTCATTAAACACGAAGGTAAATTTTTCACTTCTCACAATATAACAAACTCTTCCTTATTGACGTTTTAGTCTGTTGTGTATTTAGTAATGTTATATGTAGGATATGTAGGACAATTAGTTATATGTAGGATAGTTCTGAATAAAAATAAGATCTACGCCTTCAGTGACACAAACCTGAATCCTTAGCACTACGCTATAAAGATTAAAATCGCTTGCAATAGAGTATTGCTTTAACATCTGTTGGTGAATGTTTAAGTAGGAAACTGAGATTGATCCGTGAATCTGTCTTAACTAACCCGGAATAGGCAACTCACTCATACCAAGATACACGATTCAAATAGTCTACATATGAGAAATAAAACAAACCACAATTTGTGTGACTGCGGCCACGAACAATATAAGCTTGTTGCAAGCGAGTAATAAAGGAGTATGTCACTAGCACTGTTGCTATCACTTGTCATTACACTGTCGCGTCTATACATAACACGTGGCGACGAAGACAAAATCAAATATTCGCGTTAAAATGTCGACAAATTTATCGGCTCAGTGTTGAATTTTGATCACCAGTCTCAACATTGGAGCAGCTAGTAATACTGAAAGTGTAAGCAAAATTGATAGATCATTCTATTGGCCGACCGTACAGCATGTAGTGGTGCATCCGACCGACGATGTTGGCTTCAAAGGTTCCATTGAGGCTTCCTTTAATACATGGACGTCGAAATTTTCCGTAGCTTTTTGCTGAATACTCTTTCAAAGATTTTCGTATTTTCTTTGAACAGTGCTGTTCATCTTTGAGCGCAGATAGACATAATGTGGAGCTATTGGTATGCGATGCGGTAACACGCTCAAGTATTTCAAGGAGTAACTAGTTTCCAGGAAATAAAATGTCTCCGCGCTTTAAACTCGGCGAATTTACGGTTGCTCGTAAAATACTTATGTCAGGGGCGTGTCGTGCGAGGAGAATGAATTAGTGTATCAAAAATGTCAAATGTGCTGTTGGAATGAATACTCTTTTGAATTTTAAACTTAGTTTTGAAATGTTGTTGCATTTATGGAGTGTTTGTAAGGCTTGTCTATTGTTAAGTTACTATTACCTATGTAGTTAATAGGTAATCAGCTAGTAAAAAAGTTAAAAAAATATTTTAGTAGTAAGAGTGTTTTTTATACATAAATAAGGATTTTTTTTTATTTAAGTTTGTTCTGTTTCTTGTATAGTGTTATATTTTATTATGGTTTTAGTGTATCGTAATTAGTGCGTTTTGGTTCTATGCTGTTAAACCTTATTGTTGTATTGTATATAAATAATACCTAAATAAATAGGTAGGAAGTTGGATAAAAGCTTGGGTATTTTAATTGCTGTGCTTTTGATGGTACTATTTAGAAAAAACTATACTTTAATATACTAAATATTCTTTTGTTAAAGTATGGACGGAACCATTTGATTTTATCCATGGCAAATCTTTAGCTTATTTTACTCAAAATAGTAGTCTTTGGACTTAGTTCTTTAGACTAAATGTAATACTGAAATGTGGCCTAAACATTTGCCATGAATTGTTTAAATAATTCAGGAGGCAACTGTAGACTTATTACTACAAGACCTATTATGATTTACTATCATGTTATTTACGAATATGATAAAATAATTAGCTGTTGAATTTCGTACACGTTTAAGTTCTTAAATAATAATTAGGTAACATAAATCTTTCATTACAGGTTAAAAGTCTCTTTTCAGGGCATGAACCCCCATTACAAACACTCCACTGTCTGTCAGCGGCTGTATCAGATAAACCGTGCTATTTACTTATCAGATCGGCGCAAGAAAGTAACTTTAACGTTAATTTAACGATACATTGGACTCAAGCGATTTTTGCGATAAATCAAGCGATATGTACCTACGAATGAATCTCGCTTAATCTAGTAATGGAAGGTAACTGAATCTTATAGATTGCATTTGTAAAAATATGCTTACTCACCTATATTACTCAATATCGTTACTACTTACTCATAATCGTTGAGATTATAATATTGAGGTAAGTAATTGCTAGCTAATTTATATAATAGTCTAGACTATATAGAGTGTAAAAGAACCCCAAGCAATAGTCTTAGAAACCTTGTTCAGCTCGTCAATATGATAAACCTTTTCTATGGCGACAATGTGGGAAAATGAAAAAATATATCTGACCCGGCAAACGTTGTTTTGCTGATATGAATTATAAACAGTATTTCCCTGCAATTTTTTGAGCATAGAGTGGATGGATGAATATAATTTTTTTGATTAAAATTATTTTTTAACAAAAAAGAAATTTATATGGGTGATGTAAGGGACCGGGTGAGTAGATGTCGCCCCAGACGGACATACATCGACCAGACTGGTGAGGTCCTGGCGGAAGGTTGCGTGAAAAGTAAAAAAAATGGGGATGGAGTAGTAGGTAGAGTCCGCCCAAGAAGGATCATCATCAGGCATCAACTAAGAGGCCAAGTATGCTGCACTCTCGTAGTTGCATCGGTCTGGCATGATAGCGGCAAACGATGTGTCACTGTTATACTACGTACGACATTGAAATGAACGTCCCGAAATCAGCAATACGTGCGATGCAACTACGCGAGTGTAGATGACTCAGGCGCCAGATCAGATATGTCCTGAAGATTGATGCTGTAAAAAGTACAAGCGTTGCGTTGCGTACATAGGCTCTGAAAAAGAGTCCCATTGGTACACGTCCAGTAGCCGGACTTGAACCCGCGACCTCACGGTTACAAGTCAAGTGTCCGACCAACTGGACCACAGACGGTATACAAGTGGTGATCTCTGCAGTATCTGTCCGCAAGCGTGTAGTGTAGGTATTTATTTTTAGGACAATATTTCCTTGATAATATTCTAAGACGAATCTAGACCACAGCCAGTGCGGTTCCAGTCGTATTTAGTTATAACTTCGCACAAGCGCTACGTAGTAACAAAGCACTCGGCCTGAAGCGGCGGCGACCCACTGAATGGAATATTGCGCTGCATTACTTGACCGAGTTGCAATGTTCATTCAAACAGCCTTCGACACGAATCAAAAGCACAACTTATAAGAATAAACGTTCAGTGTGTAATAACCAATGTAAGTATAGGTAGGTGATGGGTAAGTGGGGTAAATTTTAATGTGGTATTTTTGAACTCCAAAGAATGGAATCTAGATGGCGCTCTTTCTGTTCAACTTTCTATTATTTACATTTTTTAAATCGAGCTGTTTACATTTCCATGCTGTTTGGAGCATTACACGGTAATAACAAATTGATCAAATAGGAGTCCTTTCTTTTACTTCTCATTCCCACTTCATTATTTTTCATCAGTAGCACTCATTCGCTACACTAATTCCATCACATTAACACAATAATTGCAGAAAAAAATTAATTTTCAAAAGGAAAAATAAAGAAGCTATTCAAGCATCTCAACGCTTCCCGCAAAACTCAATCCAAAATAACCATTTATATCTGAATGCTATCCCGCGAAAAGTAAGAAGCCCTGACTTTTTGGTACGGTTGACGTCACATTTGTTTTTAAAAATATTTTCAGATAGTTTGTGCAGAAACATATTTTACATAAAAAAGAGCAAAACAGGCTGACTGACATTTCGAGGAAAAAGCCCAAACTAATGAGGACAAAGCGTCGTTTTGAGTCAGTTATGTTAGCTAGTATTTTTAAAGAGCACTCTACGCGATTTAAATAGAGACATTTTATTTCACAGTTACGTTGAAAATCCGGTAGAAGTGGGACGGAGAATTTGGGAAATTTCTTATATGAAATACCAAATCAGCAGCATCACAAACTACACTGGCACTAAGATGTTACAATTTTGAAAGCATACATCCATATTTCATAACTTTGGTAGTTTAGCACCAAAACGCTGATTCATCAAGACCTGCCCGTTGTTGGTGTAGTGGTTAGCATGTCTGCCTCTGCTCCGTAGGGTCGTGGGTTCGATTCCCACCGCTAGCAGGTATTTATTTGATGAGCTTTTAAGTACTTGTTGGATGTGTCTGGGTCTTTTATTTATATAAGTATGTATTTAAAAGAAAAGAAAAAGTATTTAAGTAAATATATCTCGTTGTCTGATTTCCATAACACAAGTGCTTTAGGTACTTAACATGGGATGAAGGCAATGTGTGTGTTGTTGTAAAATATTTTATTTATTTTTTTAATTTGTATTTTTATCAAGACCACTCAAGTTCTTCCTATCCTTCAAGATGCAGTTTTTGACAGATACTGTGTCAATATAGAACAATATTTTGTCACAATGGGGAATTTTCTTTGACGTTTTTCTGACAGATTTTCGGGCGGAGAACTGTCATTACTATCTAACTTTGTTTGGAAAGTATGACAGTAATGACATTCACCATTTTAAGCTCCATTTTAAGAGCTCATAAGAAATCGCTCGAAAGGACTTGTTTGTAAAAAATAATGGATTGGCGCTTTACGCACAATTAAAAAATCATACCGTCTTCCGTTGATTATTTCATTAGGTTTCCAAATATTATTTAGCCAAATATAAAGGAATCTCGTGTGACACCACGTGGATTCCTCTAGCGTGTAATACGGGCATACGGCTGTCGCAGCCCGACTTCACGGCTCAGCGCGTACAACAACGATCTTCTTCGATTCACTGGAGCAATCGAAATACAAATGTTGCATTATTCACAATTCCAATTTATATTGTAAACACACGACAATTCAATATGTATTTAGACACCTATAACTAAAACGTTTAACTTAAAGAATATTTGAATACATCATCATCCTATATTCGTCGCTCCAATTGTACGCAACTGCGATTTAATTTGGGCTTCTTGAAATCACCCATCTTTGCCAAATCATCAGCCTATCTTGCCCCTATACTTCGATAAACCCTTTATCAAACTACCCGAATTATTAGTATTTAAATCTTTCTTACTAGAACACCTTGGAGTTGAAATATCTTAATGTTATTTATCTTTCAAGAAACAGATCACATTAGTGATTAATTGTGAAGAGGAATTACCTATCACCTTTTTAATGTAAATAGCCGAAGCTTTGCTGGTGGGATACATAATACATGTCAAGACCTAACCTACCCTTCTACCTAACCTATTGTTCTTGCCGTAGTAGGACTAAATTTGTTTCGTCATCGCATTAATCATTTAAATTCATATTCATAATATAAGTAAGGTGGCGATATAACCGCAAAGGTTTAATTTTTTTTCAACATTCAGGTTTTTTATAATTACTTACGTATAAGGGTCTATGACGTGACAACGTTTAATAACTCGATACTACGGGCTGCTTGCACGTAAAAGATGACGTCATTGTCCCGTTCCGCAAGTTCTCACTTGCGGAACGGGACAATAGTAAGGCAGTAACGAGGGAGAGTATCACAACTCCTTCTTATATTATGTACTAGCTGACCCGACGAACTTCGTACCGCCTAACAGCATTTGACAGGATTGGACAACAAATGTTTGACACGTAATAAACAAATCAGCATTTATTGAAATGATTAAGTATTAATTACACATATCGAGTTTTCATTCTTTTTAATATGTATTCTGCTATTCGGGGCGGAGACAAATCCAACGAATCAATAATCATGAAAATTGGTTCAGCAGATCTCGAGTTATGCCTTCCGTAAACTGACTTTACAGACATATTTTTTTTTATTATAAGGAAATACGATTTTTGCTTAAGCATATAGATTTTTTTAATTATATATACGTATGTATCTTCACAATAAATTGTCTTTACCATACTTAAATAAATCGACTACGAAAGATCGAAAAAATAAGAAAACTTATTGTGGCCTTGTAGCAGGTACGTCACACGTGGTAAGTAAAGGAAAATTTACTTACAAGACTTAACTGCCAACTGTAAGTTCTCTACAGTACTACATAACTAAATTATGATCATCCAAAGCGCTGCTACTAAACTAGTTTGTAACTTAGTAAAGTTTAGTGGAAAAATTCGCAAAACTCTATATACAGGTTGGGGCCTGCAACAGGGGAAACTTAGAAAATAAACATTTTCGTGATAACTGAAAATGTTTTTCAGTTTTTAAAATTCATGTCGAAAGTGTTAGACGTTCAAAATCGATTTCAAA
>SJJU01026184.1:0-12262 GCA_012932125.1 Conopomorpha cramerella | reverse complement strand
GAGCGTATTTATGCTTTTTTATGTTTGTTTGCGGATAACTTCGTCGTTTATTAAGCGATTTTGATGATTATTTTTTTTTAGAAAGAAAGTATGTATATCAAAGGTCAAAGGTCCCATGATAAACAAATCAGTATTTGATGGTGGTAGACCAGATAAATCGAGGGGAAATTTAGAGAAATAGTAGCGGCAAATAGTTACTGGATGAAGACGGTACTTTTAAAAAATATATATATTGAGTCTATTTTGAAAGATATGTCAAGTTGTGACTTTAACACCACCAAATAGTCTTTAGTCTACCACATGGTTTAAGTATGAAAAGGTCCAGTTCCGACACCGTCCAGTTCAATAACGACCAATGTCCATGGCGAGTTAAACATGTTTCTGTACATTTGACGCAAATAACCAGTTTTTACCAGCACGGGACAAAATGACCGCACTGTTGAAACTGGAATCGCATTTCATTAGAAAATGAGCTGAGGCATATGTTTTTCGTATCTGAGTGTTGTTTATCTATGTAGGTATGTATGTATATATTTTAAAATATGTATGTATACCAGTCTCTGGCACCCATAATGTTTATTTGTTGTTTATAGGTAAAATATATACTTTATGTGAATTGTTTCTCTCCTATGTTTATTATTGTTTTGTTTTGTAATTTTACTCATGTTGGTTTTTTTTTATTTTTATGCTATATGATTTTTGTATATAATTTTTCTCTAGATTAAGTTAGTATAAGTGTATATGTACCTATTATTGTAACATTAAGTGCGCTTTGGCCCTGAGCTGTCAGCCTTTTTGTAAATATTTAATAGATAAATACAGGTAGTTAGGTGATCGTGTGTGGAATATTCCGGTATATTTATTTAACTAATGGAAAGTTTCTTAAAAAAATATTAATCGTAATAACGTGACGGAGAAGCATCTCGATATCTCGAGAAATTCGCCTTATCTCTATAACATTACTGTGTCCGAAGTAATAATAGTCAAAGCCATTTTCATTCAACAAAGGTATTAATTGAAGCACATTTACCTACTAAGAATTGCAAAAATTGGCCGCTGCACGATTTTAAACTTTCTGTCGTTGATGCAAAGTGTACTGTTCTATAACCCGAATGTAGGCATGCGAAATTAGAACTGTCTCTTTGTATTGTCACCTAAGGTATTTATGTTGCGGTTTTAAGCTAGATATTAAGTTACATAGGGCCAATAAATGCAGTGAACCCAGTAGTGTGCTCGTAGACACCGCGTGAGCGACAATAATTTTTGTTCAAAACGTACTTATTAACATTTTTTTTTGTGAAATTTTAAACTTATTTAGTAACAATATGGTGAGTAACTAATCTAAATATTTAATTCTATTATAAAGAGAGAATATTTATTTTTATTTTTAATAGACTTCAAAAAAGGAGGAGGTGTTCAATTCAACGGTATTTTTTATGTTTGTGACCTCAATACTTTTGACTGGGTGAATAGATTTGAATGGTGTTTTTTTAGTTTGAAAGCTAGTGCTTCCCGTTTGGTCCCATTTACACTTGGTTCAGTTCTGACAGTGGCGTCCATGAGAAAACCACAAAAGTCTTAACATTTTACTGGTTGAAATCGGTTTTTTTCTTTCAAGTTATTGTAAATATTTTGTTCTTTTGTTTTCGCTAGGAATTAGGAACTCAAAAATATTGGACGTATTTCAATAGTTATTTCAACATTAGAATGCTACATTATCCATGTAGTATTTGAGTAGTGTAGGCTATGATAGGCTATCGCTAACCAAGAATGGTATGGAATGAAATATGTGGAACACCTAATAATAACTAAACGCGATTTTTTTTAATGGATTTAATTTACTAATTCACACAAAATAACTACTGCACGGATTTCATAGAATATTTACTATAATCCCTTATCCCCTTATTTAATCCCTAATTATCCCACGGCAAAGGCATTGACTGCGGATACCGTTTTTTTTTTAAATAATATAGTCAGTAATTGCCTACTCATATGTTGTGCTACTACTTAACAGTGACGTATTTAAGCTTAGTTAATACATACACTCACGTTCGTAATGCCCAAAAGGGAATGGAAAGGACCTTAGGACGCGAACCAAACGGTTTGCGTCCACTTTCATAGTGCGAACCGCTAGGATGTGGAACGACTTGCCGGAGTCTGTGTATCCCTGCCAGTACAGTACTGAGTCGCGGGTGTGAATGGACGGTACCTTAATGAACAAGTGTGCTCCATCGTAGACCACATCGCTGCTTAACATCAGGCAGGATGGAGGTCAAACGCTTGTTCATAGTGATAAAAAAAGGAGCACAAGGACCCTTCGGCCACATTTGTCACAGTTAATTACTTAGATCCTAGCATACCCCGGCTGTATACGGCCTTGCAAATATCTCTCCATGTTCCTCTGTCCAGCGCTGCCGTCTTCGTCGCACTCTAGTCAATACCCGCCGCCTTGAGCTAAGAGTCCACGGAGCACCGCCACGTGTGCGTTGGTCTTCCTCGTCTCCGCTTCCCGCTAGGGCTAGCTCCCGCTAGTTGAAAGCCACAGCCGCCGGATCGTTCTCACAACTTCGGAGCGCGTGGCCAATCCATCTCGACTTGCGCAAAGCGATTTCGCCCGGCCTTTGGTAGTATTTGGTCCATAGCTCCGTATTTTATTGTAATCGTGTTTGGTCAGAAAATTCGCCGATTGGCACATTTAACATAATAAGAGTTAAGAGTTAAGAATATGAATCAAAGGCCTCTTCAGTTCATCATCATCATCAGCCCATACTTGTCCACTGCTGGACATAGGCCTCTCCAATTGCACGCCATTGTGATCTGTTTTCGGCTTCTCGCATCCAGCTTCTGCCAGCCATCTTGCGTATATCATCAGTCCACCTTGCTGAGGGCGTCCTACACTCCGTTTGCCGAGACGCGGTCTCCACTCGAGAACTCGTTTTTCCCAACGGTCATCGGTTCTACGGCTAATATGGCCGGCCCACTGCCACTTCATCTTGCTAAAACGATGAGCTATGTCGATGACTTTGGTTCTCTTCAGTTACAAGTTGCTAACTCATAGCCTGAATAAACCTAAATCTTCAGGTCCCATAGTCGGCACCTACGACATGCCAGGAAGAAAGGCAGCTGCATTGCATTCATTTAGATCATCCCAGATCAGCATGGGGCCTTTTTGTTATAACTTTTTGTTCATCTCGCAGGTGAAGTTCGACGTGAGAGGTCTGGTGGCTCCTGTCTTCACGCCAGTAGCTGAAGATAACTCCATTGCTTATGACGTCGTGCCAAAATACTTTGAGTACTTGCTCAGTCATGGCATTACCCAGTTCGTTGGTGAGTTGGTAGTTCATATTAATATCATAACCGTATTACGACGACATAATAGCCCAAGCTCTGTCACGGTTGGTGAACCGTGGGCACATGCTTAGCCTACGCCGATATGAAAGAATGAAGAAAATGTGCGCGAAGCATCATACTTCTTCGAAATCAAGAAGAAGTGTGATGATCGCGCATTTTTTCTCTTTTACTCTCCTTCTTGTGACAATATCAAACACAACAAAAATAAAAGGGAATTGGCGAAATCGGTGCAGCCGTTCACGTTTTAGGTATACCGTGATTATTATACAAAAAGATTAAGTAGATAATAAAATCTGTCAACAGTGGGTGGCACTTCGGGCGAGGCAGCTTGTCTCAACGTGGCGGAGAGGAAACGCCTGACGGAGACCTGGATGGAGGCTGCCCAGGGAAATACTTCCTGTCGGATTGTAGCGCAAGTCGGCGGCGCACCACTACCTGACGTTCTGGAATTGGTATGACGCTTTATATCCCGTTACACACAGGGTTCAAGCTTAGATCATATGAATTTTCGTATGTATCATTATTATATGTAAATATTTTTTTCTATCAATTTAAACTAAGCGAAACATGTACCAATTGTATTCTGTAAAAATAAGATTTTGTTTTGTACTTTTTAATAATACTAACCCGCACTTATTATGCTTTCCTATGTTGTGAGGTCTACTGGTAGAGAATACTTTAGTATTAAGACCAACCATTGTACTTTTAGTGCAATCAAGTATTAAATAAATATTTTGTATCAATTTGGCAGGCGCGTCATGCAGAGAACATAGGAGTCACAGCTATCATGACTCTACCGGAGCTGTACTTCAAACCTCGATCTGAAGACGAGCTGGTGAGCTACCTGAAGCGCGTGGCTGACGCTGCTCCCTCTCTGCCCCTCATCTACTATCACTTCCCAATGATGAGCGGAGTGCAAAGTACGTGTTTGTTTCTTCAAATGAACCTTGGATTATGAAATAGCAAAAACTTTTCTATGATGATTTCGGAGGTAGTAGGTGTAAAGTGTGTTGTTGGAATAATAGAGGTTATATTTTTTATAAATATAGGTTAAACACGCGAATGAAGCATCAGGGCGTTGAACTAGTGTCTAATATTTTTTGCACTAAATGCGCATGTACCAGATATCCACTAAGCATGAAATAACAGTCAATTACAGCGCTTTACCTATCTTATGAGATCCTCGGCTAAGAAATTGTTCATATTTTCAGTTGACGTAAAGAAGTTCTTCCGGTTGGCAGTAGAGAGGATACCGACATTCTGCGGCATGAAGGCTGACCTCGACGTGGCGAGACTGGTGGCCGACCAGCTCGACGAAAACAAGAGAATATTCATTGGAAACCACGTAATGTGAAATTTTCTTATTCTTATAGTGCTTCTTCTTTTTCTATCCTCAATTTGAAGTTATGCGTATATAATGTTGAAAAACTTGATATTGAACTATCGTTATATGAATAATTTAGTCCTGAACCCTTTTTAAAAATAGTTTCTGTTAAAATAATATATCTATGTGTCGGTAAAAAAATGGATTCTGGAAATATACAATTTTCAGCTAGATCCTTTTTTATTGTCTAATATACCTCTTTGATAGAGCTCAGCATCCTGGCATAATAGGTCCAACATTAAAATTACCATTCTACTGTACACACAAAGGTAGATTTTAGATGAACAAAATTTGAACAAACTACTGATACTAGAGGCGTCATTTCGTCTTGTATTATAATATTAATTTTTCAGTTCCTCGCGGCGTCAGCATCCGAGGGTTTTGACTCCAGCATCGCGACCGTGACAAATCTGTTCCCTGAGGATGTTAAAAGCGTAGTAGAAACAAGCAAGAACTGCAGAACAGAAGGACAGTTCTGGCAGGAGAAGCTCAACAGCTTTGTACAAGCCATCTCTAGCCAAGGTACATTGTCAGTGGGATGTGGACTATGTAATAGAAATAGTGGGACATTTTATGTGACGTTTATTTGATACATTTTTGTGTTTCTACTTTATCTATATATATATAAAAGAAAGTCGTGTTAGTTACACTATTTATAACTCAAGAACGGCTAAACCGATTTGGTTGAAAATTGGTGGGGAGGTAGCTTAGAGCCGGGAGACAGACATAGGATACTTTTATCCCGATCCTGTGGGTCGCATCGCTATATAGAGGGTGTTATAGTTTGTATGAAATACTGAAATTACGCGAATGAAATTGCGGGGCGTCCACTAGTATTCAATAAAAAAAAAATACACATACCATACAAAATATGAAACTAATCACTGTCATATTTTACTACTTAGTCAAAATCGTGCTCGAAGGATTTTTTCCCTTACAAAATCTCATTTTGTATGGGACTGTCCTTTCCGTACGTACATGCAAATATGTATGAGGCGAAAGGATTATGTCAGAACAACAACGATCTGGTCGGTGTGTGTCCTAGCTGCTCTAAATCATCTCAATTATCATGAAAACTTTCGTCAATCGATTTATATATACAATCTGTCCAAATATTCCGTAAGTAAAACAGTAAATAATTGGGTCACTGGAAGTCACAGGTTTTGGTTTTTTACAGGTGACTGGGTGCCTTCGATGAAGGTGGCCATGGAAATGGTGACTGATGTGAAGGTCGGTCCTCCACGTCCTCCTCTCACGCCACTAACCCCTGAAAAAGTACGAAAAGTGCGCGAAAATCTCGACAATGTTTTGCAACTATAGTATTCTCTTACGTCTATTCACAGAAGTAAAACAAAATTTAGCAATTATTTAAAATATTTATGTTCAACTTGGTACAGAATTCTTGTCTTTTTTATTTTTTGATTAATGCAGTTGTTGTCTTAATTATAATAATTGCTTTTGAATTGCACATTCTTTTGTAATAAATTTTAAATTGAGTATCAATGAGCATATACCTACAAAACAATAAAAAAAGCTATGTTTCAACACTAGAAACAAAACAATATGTGACAGTCATTTGAACACCAGCAAAACCGTTTTCTTAATGATTATTTCAGTCTGATCAATTCTGCAATAAGCCTAAAGCCTTAAGTTTAGTTTCAATACGCTTCTTGGCTTCCGGGGAGAGTTCTCTCAGGGGAAGAGTTGGTCGCCCCATGTTGAAGCCGGTGACTATCTGCATACCAGCTTTCATTATGGGAACCCAGGTTCCTGAAAAAGAAGGTCCAGAAATGTATTGGCTCGAGTGGTGGAATTTTACTCCCGTTTTTTAAGCTATTTGACAATAAAATGAAAATGTTTAGATTGGCAAGTCTGTTCTTGAACTTCAAGGTACAGACATTCGCACTTTATCATAATTAATTGCTCTCAACCCTCATCAGAGACGTAGGACTCGCACAATACTTTTCCATTGGGACCAGTTTTGAGCAGTAACCACCAGATCTACCCTCTCCAAGACCTGCTAGTTAATAGACGTGGTCAAGCGTCCTTCCTTCCTCCCTTCCTTCCTTCTGAACGGCGCCAAGTGGAGCTTGGGCGACCAGGTTTGATTATCATCATCAGCCCATATTTGTCCAATACTGAACAAAGGCCAGGTTTAGGTCTTCTAACTCGACTGTCACGATAGAAACACACATAATTCTCGCTTTTTCATCGTAAATCAGGGTAAAAACTGGGATTTTCTATTGTCCACGAGTCCACAAACGTTGTAGATATTTTATAACACGTGAATAGGTAAATTGATATTGTTATATGTGGTTACTATTAATTAATTGCTCAACAATACTAATTATGATAATTAGTCAAACCTTCTGCAGTATGTGCTTCAATAGCTAGATTAAGTTTTTCCTGCAGCTGCCGTGCTGTTTCCAAATCTCTTCTCTCCATAGCAGCCACTATATCATGTGCCAGTTTTGGGAACAGGTTGATGCTGGTGTCGATACCAGACCTGATGCCGAGAAGGTGAGCTGGAGCTATGAGCTGGAAGAAGTAAAAAAACATTCATAACCAGTCCTAAACTTACTTTCTTTACAAGTACCTTTTTGTCATCTGCTGGTTTCCAAAAGAATTTGAGTTGGCTACCAGTGGTAGCACCTGTATATTCATATAGCTCTGGGTATTCTATGCAAAGAGAAATAGCCCCCTTGGGCCCAGCCCAGCCATTTGATCAAAATGTCTGCCTACTCTTATTGCCGCTATTGGGTGTTCTTGGTGGTTTATAAGCTTAGATGTAGAATTTTAAACTTAAACGAAACAACTTCAAGCGGCATGAATTAACCCCTGCATAATACATACCGTATCACTTCCAAGGAATATCTCCTGGTCTCCCGTGAGAGCTCTAAGTGCTTGTGCACCTTCGCTCAGATCGTTGGAGGTGAATTTCAGTCCTTTGAAATTGGGGATTGCAGCTGTGGCTGCTTTTATGAAGTCTGGTACAAATACTGAAAATAACAAGATGTGTACATGTTTTTAATATGACCATTTCGAAAGAATTTTCGTCGACCGTCGATCCACGTTGTTACCCATGAGATTATGCAATAAAACTTGACAATAGAGTGGACCAATAGTTGCAGTCGTAATGTGTGGACAAAAGATAAATTGCACCCCCCAATCAAATGTGTCCCTAATGTTACGCCATACGATGATGGGATATGAAACACCTCAAGCTAACGTTTTTTTTGTCACGGTATATTAGCCTTCGCAGATGTTGTTCATTTCAAAAATTTATTCCTCACCTTCAACCTTGGTCATAGCAGGAAAGTGGTAATACAGAACGGGAAGCTTAGGTGCTGCAGCCGCCACCAGTCCTACGTAGTGTACCAGTTCATTCACGTTCGCAGGCTTGAAGTACAGCTCCGGAAGTACGAGGAGAGAATGGGCACCCTGAGACTGGCAGTAGCTAGCCTGGAAAAAACAATTTGACTTTTTCTACAGTAGAACAGGATATTAAAGACTTTTTACATCTGCTACCTTTGCCATCTTTGGTTTCTTCCACGTCACTACATTCAGGATATCAGATATTATACATTCTCTTATTATTAAAAAGTTATTAAGTTTTATCTTTTGCAGACGGCAAGGAAATAACACAAAAGATCCGGATAACGCAGAACTTAAGATTTGTAGCAATTCCTCATATATTTTCTTTTTACCAATTTCTAAGAACTTCTATCACCAAATCGGATCTTGGATAAGGTTGTCTAGTCATAAAATAAACTACCATACCAAATCCACGACATCAGCTAGCGGTGCACCGCCAACCTGCAACATGATATGCAAGCCCGTAGCTTTGCTCTGAACTAGCCACGCGTCTAGGATCTTCTTCCTCTCGGCCACACACAGTGACATGTTCTCGCCGGTCGTGCCGCCAACTGGGAATGGGGAATGTTCAGTCTCTTGAATCCATAAGTAAATATAGATGGCGCTAGCTTAGTGGAACCATAATTTGTTCATTGACTTAGAGACTCAATGTGTTGAGTTAATCGTGAGTGAACCGATAAATATCTTGTGGTTGAAATTGAAATATGCCGAAACACAAGGATCTTGAACAAGAAGAAGAAGGTCGTGTATCAAAAGCTTTGTCACACAATATAAGCCAATGCTACACAATAAAATCCGACAGAGAACCAAAGTCATCACATAGCTCATCGTTTTAGCAAGATGAAGTAGCAGTGGGCCCCGCCGGCCATATTAGCCGTAGAACCTTTGCTAGTGTACAAAAATCCAGTCACCGATTATCGTTCGAGTGTGCTGACGTCTAAACTGTAAGTCCCTGAAAATGTAATTATGTTCTTACCCAAAACGCCTTTGATGCCAGCATCAGCAAGATACTTTGCGTATGATGGGATGAGGTCGTAGTTGACTGAACCATCTTCTTTCAAAGGTGTGAACACTGGCGGGACCAGACCACGGAGTGTAAATTTCACCTGAAATTAAAATAAAGTACTTCTAAATATAAAAAAAAACACGCTTCTGGAAAACAAACAGGTAATTCTTTATTTTAGAACAATTATGTTATCAAAGAAAAAACTAATTCCATAGTAGTAAAAAGGTATTGTGTGGGATATGATAGGACCTACAGTAAAAGTAAGAATTTAGTATTTAATTTTACCTTCACATATCGTGCGTTTGTTTAGTTATTCAAGCTTGAGTGATTTACCTAAAATATTGGATTGAAAATACTCTGATGATATCACATTATGCCCAATATATCTAAAACAAAAGAAGATCGAGGGCTGTTTTCTTAAAGCGGTGCACTGCCAAAAAAATCTGCTACCTATATGGATTTTGGGGGCAAATCTTGATTGCTTAGTCTGCTAGACCATTTAAGCTTGCACTAGCGATAAAATTTTTTTTAGCATTATTCTTATTATTAACGATTATCCAATTAAAAATCATTTACAAAATAAATTTTTCGCTATAAAAAAAATAAAAAATATTTTTGGTGACAGTTAATTTAAAAATAAAATACTTTCTGCTTCGACCTTTTGCAATTTTGTCAATTAACTACTTGTAGTTTGTCTTGACAAACATTAGATACTTGTGGGATATTATAACTTGCAGGAAGTTCGATAGTGTCCCTAAAATTGCATTATGCAACGTGCATTTACATTTTTTCACTCACCATTTTAAGACAATACGTGCTCACTGAACCTACTACCGAAGACCACTGCTTTCTGATAAGTTATTATGTTAGTATTTTTACAAATTAACAGACAAACAGCTTAAATACTGAATTACGTAATATGAGTGACATAAATGAGATATGACTTATCTGTTATGTAAATAACGTGCCTCGTATGTTTACTCATTACATACCTACATTAATATTATTTACTATGGGAGTGAATAGACGCGGCAACAAAAAAACTGTTTCCACGACAGAATCTCTATAAAATAGAGTAAACAATGAGAAAAAAATGTTTTTTTTTAACACAATTAACAAGCGTTTGACCACCATCCTGCCTGATGTTAAGCAGCGATGTTGTCTACGATGGAGCACACATGTTCATTAGGTACCTATTCAACCGCGACTTGAAGACCTTCATACTGTATTACTCAGGAAACACTGACTTCGGCAAATCATTCCACTTGCCGGAGCCTGTTTCCGCAGCTGCTGCTGCTTGCTGCGCTCTATTTTGCTGTAAGTTATGCTCTATTTTTTTTACATTATTAATATCATAGAATAGGCCTTTTTAACTATCTTATAAGCAAGCATTCGATCTTACTGGGGCCAAGTCTGAAACAATCTCGTAAATGAATCGCTCTGGCATCGTAGCGGCAAACGATGTGCATCGCGGTTTTTCTATGGACGACAATGAAATGAAAGTAACGAAATCAGCAATGCACGTCGTTTGCAAACTACGAGAGTTTAGTAGACTTAGGCAACGATATGATCGAAACTTCCTTAATTTATGTACTAGTTTATCCGTGACTTGAAAACTTTATCGTAGTAATATTGAGGTAGGTCGGATGTTGTTCGCCTATACCTACCATTCTAGGGCCATCACAACTTGTGTGATGACTAGGGATGGCTCTGGGCGTTTCCGAGGAGGACGTGTGCCAGTATGTCATCTGAAACGCTCCTGACCTCGTTTCAGCTCTGTCCAACAGGTTTTACAACAATTCTTCATTGTACGAAGCATAGGAGGATTGATAAATGCGTCAACTGTCAATTACTATGAAATAGAGACAGAACGAAATTAATGAAAAAAATCCAGTAATATCTCTCATTGAAATCGTTTACTAAACATCCCCCAGATCTAGATCTTCGTACTGGGTCGTAAAAATAATGATTGAGATATTTAAAATACATGTTTCGGTGTTTAGGACTAAGCCATTAATATTTGATGTTTGTCTACGGACCCCTAATTACCCCTCTGTAATGTTATTATTCGTGCAATATTTTATCATGATTTAATATACCTAAGTACATAGATTCTGTGATAGAAAGCAATTTTAAATGTTATCAAAAAATAATTTCATTATATGCAAGTAGGTACGCATGTGACACAGCGCTCTTACGGTGACGGAAAAAAACATGAAGAAACCTGCATATATACCAAAAAGTGTCTAGGTAATAGACAAGTATGTCAATGATAGCTATACAAAGTTAAATCAAAAATGTTGGCGAAACTCGAGTTAGCCACTCAGTCCGTGATATCAAACAACTTTCCACAAGGAACCCTCTCAAAAACGAAAAAAAAATATCAAATCTTCATACAACTGACCGATTAGAATCTAATAAAGTGGCATCATGACTTTTTTTATACGTGCGTGGGGGAATCCTCATGGAAACCCCGCCGCCATGGGGACAGAGATCGGGGTAGTGTCGGACTCTTACCGACTAAACCCCCACGATGACCTCTGTGTCGCCAGCAGGGCGGGTCTCGAGGATCGGGAGTACCCGAAGGAATTGCGTCAGGACTCGCCTAAGCGATTGGTCTCTTGGACTCCGGCTCGGGGCAGACGGTGGTGTGTCTGCCCCAGCGACCTCCTTCGCCGGCGGCGGTTACCAGGCCAAAGGGTAACCGCGGCCCTTCTTGGGGCCGTCGAACCCCACATTAGGACGCCTTACATTCCAGGCAGGGCATACCGTCGTCTTATCCTTTTTAATACACCCGGAACTACAGAGCTGGCGGCGAGGCGGTGACAACCCGACCGCCCCGCCGGCATCGGACCCCGGATCTCATGGAGTCCGACATCTTCCCTTCCTCCGGCCGCAGCGGACAGGGAGCGCAGCGCACCGCAATACTGACATTCCTCTTCCCCTGCGGCCCCTCCACGCCACCATCTAGTGGTGGCGGCCCCGCAAGGGTGCGGAGGATAGGGACAGCGGCGGTCGGAATACCCACTGTCCTCTCCCTCCGCGGCCTTATTTTTTCGGAGTGAATGAGGCGGAGCGAAAGATGCGAATGAACGAAAAGTGACCCGTTTGATTCCGCTTTTACCTACGTAGGAACCAGCCCG
>SJJU01026179.1:0-10842 GCA_012932125.1 Conopomorpha cramerella | reverse complement strand
TGAATATTACGCTCTATAAGTTTTGTGTCACATTGTTAACTCACATCTTATTATCATCAACATCATTGGGATCTGGTTTAGTAATTTTACTACCCAGATTTGTTATTTGCATGAACCTAGTTATCCATTTTGGTGAATATATGTGTACTTGTCTATTATTATAATTTTATTGAGTTTCAAGGTGTGTTTGTGTTTATGTACTTAGGTTTATTTATTTATGCACCTACGCACCGATAAATTAGATTCAAATGGTCGTTAGCCGTAACATGAACTTGCAAGACATGATAATAGAGGTAGACTAAAAGGTTCTACCTGGTACTTCGGCGCGAAATTAATCAAAGATAAGCATTGTCGGTGATGTTTTGAAAATCTTTCATGGAATGACTGCGAATGTTAGACGACAGAGATGAAACGTGACTTTTAAAATTGAGATTTTCATCTATTCATCATCATCATCATCAGCACATACTTGTCCACTGCTGGACATAGGCCTCTCCAATTGCACGCCACTGTGATCTGTTTTCGGCTTCTCCCATCCAGCTTCTGCCAGCCATCTGCGGTAGATCCATCAGTCCACCTTGCTCTTGTAAATTCCTAAATAAAATTTTATGGAGTCGTGCGTTTTATTGCATGTTGATACAAGAGCAGTTCAAGTTTAGGAAGCGCAGGTTATATTAGCAAGCGTGGGGTGCGACGTCAGATCACCTCCTCGTGTGCTTGGCAACTACATCTATTAAGTGATAGAGGGAGTTGTCAGGCCGGTGCACCCTGGTAACATCAGATATAGATTCCTGTACCTAATCGGCTTTTGTATCTGGTGGCCAAGAATCTGACAACGGGGACCTCCACGTTTCCCTCTGCACCCGGCAGAGAAAACAGTGGATGGATCACTTGAGGCAGTCAGCGGCATCATCGTAATAAATGTCCCTGAGGTTGGCGAGGAGGAACCCCTCCCTCGCCCCCGAGCCTTCAAATCGTAAACTTAAGGAGCCTGATGGCTTCTTGAGAACGAGGGCCTGCGGGCTGCGAGGAGACAACCTCTATAAAAAATCCCTAATTCCAGGCGCTGAGGAAACGTGGCGTCAGGTTGCTCTGCGGAGCGGCTGGAGGGTACACCAGTCACTAGCGACCCCGAGCCGTGGCGGGCTACCGCGGCATCTAATAACAATAAAAAAAAAAATGGTATCGACGAGACGAAACAAAGTCCCCCAAGAGGGTACCGACCTCTCTGAGGCCGGAGAATCCCTCCCTGCGCCCCACGGCGCAGGCAAGTGCCCTCCGTGTTTGGGGGGGGCACACTCGTCAGGTACCCTGATCTCCGGCGAGGGAGTGGAGTCCCAGGCTCCCTCGTTCGTGAATACTCCTGGACAACGTGTCTGCGCTAACGCCAGCTCATTAGAATGGGCCGACGACATCTCCAGCGACGGAGATATGGCAATCGACCTCGGAGGAGACTCTGCGTCATGGACGCAAGAATCAGTCGTAAAAACACCACGGAAGCGTCCGCTATCTGGCGCAAGTCAGTCTGGCTCTGAGAGTAGCCAGATCGACGAGTTCTCGCGCCCGCCATCCGGGGCTTCAAAGAGAGGACGAGGACGCCCCCCTACTACTGGCAATCACACTAGCGTGGTCAAGGGGCGAGTCAAAGCGCAGGCTGCCCAAATGGCTTTACCTGTAATGGTCCCTGCGATTGAGACCATCGAATCTGAGGCTCGAGCCTCATTCAAAAGAGGTCCAGACGAGGAGACGGCTGAGATAATGAAGTACAATCACCGTCGCTCGGTCATCTTCCCTGTCGATAAAATGTCCCAGGCAGAAATGACCACCAACCAGCTCGAGCACCGTATTCATAAGGACCTGGAAATGGTCCTTCATGTGGCAGATACTGCGAAAAGTTTAAAAAATACATCAGCAAAGGCCCTAAGGAACGCTGTGGCCTCCATTCAAGCTGCGGCAAAGACAATGGCGACCAGGACGGCTACCGAAGAGAACGCCCGACTGGCTGACGAGAATGTATCCCTGCAGAGAGAGATCGCGGCTATACGAAGTGAGATGGCAGAGCTCAGAAAAGCTATTGCCTCTCGCGTGTCTTCTCCTGCAGCTGCTCCTACCTTAAACGTGGAGCAGCTTTCGCGGGACATCATGGTCCAGTGCGGGACCATGATGAACGCTCGGTTGGAAGCTTTAGAGGAGCGCCTTCTACCAGCCACTCGACCGCGACCTCCACTTGCAGCGGACCGGTCTCCTTCTAGACTCCTTTCTGACCAAGCTCCGGTCCATCAACCCACAATACAGAGAAAGGGCAAGGGCAAAGGCAAGGGCAAAAAATCTGTGAAAGCCTCCGCTCTGGACGTGGGTCGTCAAGATGCACCGGCTGCAATCAGGCATGTTACATCCTCACCCACTTCGCCTGTTGCAGGCTCCTCCCCGTCTGAGAATTGGGTGGAGGTGGTAAGACGAGGAAAGAAGGCGAGAGGGGATTTCAACGCGCCACGTCGCCTCCCCCCACAGCTCGCTCAGAGGGGAAATAAAAAGAAGACAAAGAGAGTGACCCCGCGTTCTCTCCGGGCCCCACGTACAGTGGTTGTGGCTCTCAGTCTGCAGCCGGGAGCGGCCGAAGGAGGGACCACCTTCGAAAACATTCTTACCGAAGCCCGCCAGAGGATCGACCTGGCTAGTCTCGGAATCGAGGAAACGCGAATTCGCAGGGGGCGCACCGGAGGTCGTCTCATCGAGATTCCGGGGACCAGCGAGGACGTCTCGCAGAAGGCTGATGCCCTGGCGACCAAATTGAAGGAGGTCCTCTCCCCTTCAGTGGTGAAAGTTACCAGACCTGAAAAGTGCGCAGAATTGAGACTAATAGGTCTGGATGACTCGGTGACCTCCGCTGAACTGGCTGTTGCTATTGCTGGGGCAGGTGGTTGCGTTCCCGACAACATCACGGTGGGGCGCACCACTGTCAGCACGGGTTACAGAGGTTCCCGATCGGTGTGGATACGGTGTCCCGTAACAGCCGCTAAAAAGCTTGGCCAAGCGGGTGGGCTCACTGTGGGCTGGTCAAGGGCTCTGGTAGAACTTCTGCCCACACGGCCAATGCGATGCTTGCGATGCCTAGAGCCAGGCCATGGTGTGGCAGCGTGCTCGTCGTCCGCAGATCGCAGTGGTTTGTGTTTTCGCTGCGGAGAGCCAGGCCATAAAGCTCGTGAGTGCGAAGCGCCGGCGGCAATGTGCCCAGTGTGTTCTGCAAGCGGAAAGCCGGCTAATCATAGAGTGGGGGCTAAGAACTGTGTCACGGCCAAAGGCCGGGCCAACATCCAGAAGAAAAGTTCGGCCTCAACAGCAGCAACGGCTAGCACGGGAAGCACATCCTGCAATCAGCCAGTGGCCTCGACATCGATGGAGGCTGAAGGGGTGCCATCATCATCCAAATAAATGGCCATTCGGGTGTTACAAGGGAACATTAACCACTGCGCCTGCGCTCAGGATCTCTTCCTGCAGAGCATGGCGCAGTGGTCGATTCAAATCGGTATCGTGTCCGAACCTTATTTTGTTCCAAATGGACGAACGTGGGTCTCTGACCTAGATGGGCTTGCTGCCATCGTCATACAGAGGTCCGCTGAACTCTGGTTTGAGGAGGTTTTCAGAGAGAGAGATTTCGTGTCTGCCATAGTGGGAGAGATCATGTATATTTCCGTATATTTCTCTCCCAATCGGCCTCTTTCCGATTTCGAAGAGTTCCTTGAACGGCTAGAAACCGCGGTCCGTCGCGCTCGTCCCCGTCAGGTGCTAGTTGCCGGCGATTTCAACGCCAAATCTCCAATGTGGGGATCACCGGTTGTAAACGCATTCGGCGGGGCAGCAGCGGATTGGTCTGTGGCGGCGGATCTGTCGGTCCTAAATCGGGGTACAGCGGCGACATGCGTGCGGTGGAACGGCCATTCAATTGTCGATCTGACTTTCGCCACTCCAGATCTTTGCAGCCGCGTCACCCGCTGGGAAGTGCTGACCGAGATTGAAACGCATAGTGACCACAATTATATACGGGTCGACATCTCGGTCTCACCGCTTCGGGTTCCCAATTGTTCCCCTGCGGGTGGTCGATCTCCCCGATGGGCTCTAAAGAAGATAGATACCGGTCTACTCAAAGAGGCGGCTATCGTGAAGTCGTGGCTTCCGGTTCCAGACGGTCCAAGGGAGGTGGATGACGAGGCGGATTGGTTCCGTGAAGCTCTCACCGACATCTGTGACGCTGCAATGCCGCGAGTCAGGCGTCTACCTCCAAGGCGCCAGGTGCACTGGTGGACGGATGAGATCGCTGAACTTCGCCAACAGTGTATTTTCGCGCGACGCCCGTACACTAGATATCGTGGCAGGCGGTACCGGGATCCAGCAGAGGAGGTCCGACTACGTCTAGCCTATGGGACCGCCAAGAAAGCAATGCGCTTGGCCATTCAGGTGGCAAAGACCTCTTCCAACAAAGAGATGCTGGAGACTCTAAACGCTGACCCATGGGGGCGGCCCTATAAATTAGCTAGGGCAAAACTACGCCCTTGGGCGCCCCCATTAACAAAAAGTCTTCAGCCTCACATCGTGGAAGAGGTGGTCACGAAACTGTTCCCGAATCGCGATGCGCAACACACGGCGCCTAGGATGGCTCCAGTGCAGGCACAGTCTGACCTCACACCGAACTTTGTGATCCCGGCGGTAACGTCCCCCGAGTTGGCGGCGGCAGTGAAGCGCCTCCAGGCCAAAAAGACGGCTCCGGGTCTAGATGGAATTCCCGGACGGGCCTGGGTGTTATCTCTGAAGCCATACCTGGAGGAGAGGCTCCGTGGTCTGTTCTCTGCGTGCCTGGAACAAGGCACGTACCCCAGGCAGTGGAGGATAGGCCAACTGGTTCTAATATTAAAGAACGGCCGCCCCTCCGACTCGGTCATACCGTCGGCGTTTCGGCCCATCGTCCTGCTCGACGAGATCGGGAAACTTTTTGAGAGAATATTAGCTGCCCGACTCGTCGAGCACCTGGAGGGAACGGGGCCGAATCTATCAGATCACCAGTTCGGTTTTCGTAGACATAGGTCCACCATTCACGCAGTGCAAAGGGTCCGTGCCATAGCAGATGAAGCGGTGTCTCAGGGCGGGGTGGTGTTAGCGGTCTCTCTAGATATTGCTAACGCGTTCAACACCCTGCCCTGGTCGTGCATCATGGAGGCTCTGGCCTACCACCAAGTACCTCCCTATCTAAGCCTCATCCTTAGGTCATATCTCTCGGACCGATGTATCACATACCCGGCCCGGGAGAGTTGGGGCCGTCGCGAAATGACCTGCGGTGTTCCACAGGGCTCAGTCCTTGGACCACTTCTGTGGAACATTGGGTATGATTTTGTTCTTCGCGGCGCCAATCTCCGGGGTGTCCAGCTCACATGTTACGCAGATGACACCCTGGTTACGGCTCAAGGGAGGTCGTACAGAGAGGCCACAATCCGTGCAACTGCCGGAGTGGCGCAAGTAGTGCGCCGCATAAGGCTCTTGGGGTTAGAAGTGGCCCTGAATAAGTCTGAGGCCCTATGGTTTCATGGGCCCCGGAACGGCCCACCATCCGGCGCCAACGCCATTATAGTGGGCGGTGTGTGTATTCCCGTCGACACCACTCTCAAATACTTGGGTCTGGTACTCGACGGGCAATGGAAGTTTCATGCCCACTTTAGGCGTCTGGGACCGAGGTTGTTAGTGGCTGCTGCTGCTCTTAGTCGGCTGCTGCCAAACCTCGGGGGTCCAAGAGCCTTCTGCCGGCAGTTGTACGGGGGCATCGTCCGTTCGATGGCCCTATACGGAGCCCCCGTGTGGGCTGAGCGTCTGAAGAGCCGTCGCACTGCGGCACCGTTGCTTGGACCGCAGCGCATAATGGCCGTACGGATCGCACGGGGGTACCGAACGGTGTCCCGTGAGGCAGCATGTCTTGTGGCACGGACCCTACCCTGGGACCTCGACGCGCAAGTCCTCGCCCGGACTTATAACTGGCGCGAAGCTGAGCGCGCTCGAGGTCAATGGCCGACGGAGCGAGAGATAGAAGCGCGTCGCGTAGAGTTCGTAAGCGACGCGCTGGAGAGCTGGGCGCGCAGGTTAGCGAACCCGAGCGCGGGGCACAGGACGGTGGAGGCGATTCTCCCCGTCCTAGACCAGT
Organism: Conopomorpha cramerella; assembly: GCA_012932125.1. Taxonomy (NCBI): domain Eukaryota; kingdom Metazoa; phylum Arthropoda; class Insecta; order Lepidoptera; family Gracillariidae; genus Conopomorpha; species Conopomorpha cramerella. The sequence continues at coordinate 4,658 of SJJU01026179.1, read as the reverse complement.
GGCTGCACCGACAGCACGGTTCCCTCACTTTCCGGTTGATGCAGGTTCTCACGGGACACGGTTGTTTCGGGAGATACCTGCATAGACTGGGGAGGGAGCCGTCTGCCGCATGTCACCACTGCTCCGAATGCCCCGACGACAGTGCAGAGCACACCTTGCAGGTGTGTACGGCCTGGGCGTCTGAGAGAGCGGCGCTATGCGCGGTTGTCGGCCCCGATCTCTCCCTGTCGACCCTCGTTGCGGCGATGGTGGACAGCAGAGAAGCGTGGAGCGCTGCGGTCTCCTTCTGTGAAGCAGTTATGCTCGCAAAAGAGACCGCAGAACGGGAACGTGAAGCGGCGGATCCGGCCAGACGGCGGACTCGCCGCCGCCGCGGCGGTCGAGGGACGTGACCGCCGCATGTGCCCAGCAGTCCCGGGCATAAGAATAGGACTGAGGTTTTCCCTTGCCTGTCGTAAAAGGCGACTGAAAGGGCGTAGGGGTTGTGGCACGCGGGCGGGGACTCGCGCGCCATTCACGGCCCCTGAGTGGCGACGGCGGTAGCGTGGTGACCCTGTTACCGCCGTACGACATCGTGCGCTGGGGGTGCGTAGATCGCCCCCATTCCGGTGACGGTCCGCGAGGGCCTAGCGCGGCTGGGGCCACCCTTGGACGTAGTGGCTAAGGCTGTTCCGGGGGCCCCGGCAATAACGCGGGAGTGGTCACCGTGGGGTTTTAGTGGGTGCGAGTCCCACATAACCCCGCCGCTGTCCCCGTTAGCGGTGGGGTATCCATAACGGATTTCCCCACGAAAAAAAAAAAAAAAAAAAAAAAGGGTATGCAGCGTGAGGTGTTTTATGTGGTGAGAGGGCTGAAACTTTTGTCTTATGGAAACGAACCCGGCCAGACCCGGCAAACGTTGTTTGCCAATATACATTATTAACAGTGTTTCTCTGTTATTATATGCATGTATTATACATATAAACCTTCCTCAAGAATCACTACATATACTAAACAAAACCGCATTAAAATCCATTGCGTAGTCTTAAAGATCTAAGCATACATAGGGACAGAGAGCGGGAGGCGACTTTGTTTTATACTATGTATCCTACTAATATTATAAACGGTGAACGGTGAAACGAAAGATGGTTCTTTGTTATTCTTTCACGCAAAAATTACTGAATGTATTTCAATTAAACTTTCCAATAATATAGCTTATACATCAGAATAACATAGGCTACAATTTATAAAGTTATTGTGACGAAGTCGCGGGCACTAACTAGTTGATTAATATATTGTACACGTGAATGCGATAAATAAATAAATACAAAACGTTCTCAATTCTTATTAAGACTAATATCTATAAGCTGTAATGTACTAAAAACTAAACTATCATTAAAACGCTAGTTGGTCGTTATTCCACCGATTCAACTCAAATAATATCAAATTATAACAAGGTTAACTCAATTTGATGGAACTAGAGCCATAATTCACTGACTTCCACCGACCCTCGACATTTGAACTTGGTACAAAAAAGAATCTAAGTACGGCTAGATTCAATGCAATGATTACCCAAGAAAACAATTACTCAAATCAAAACTGATGGTGTTTTTTTCTTGTTATAATGATGTTATTAATCATAATCAAGAGATATTTGTGTAGGTTTTTTTTTGTGTTCCATTTTACATGGTGGAGCAAAGTCAGTCAAAGTAATCGTCCCCGGTTCGAATTAATTTCTTTTAGGCATATTTTCAAATCGCCAAGGCTTACCGCTAAGTATACTTAACATAAATATGACTATACTAATTTAACAAATGCTTGATGGCCGGATACATCCCTGACTGGTTAAGAGCTCAAAGGCACTAAATGATATTAACATTAAATAAAATAAAAATTTAATTTAGCGTGTGTGGTCCAGTTGGTCGGAAACTTGACTTGTAACCGGGAGGTCCCGGGTTCGAGTCCGGCTACTGGACGTGTACCAATGGGACTCTTTTCAGAGCCTATGTACGCAACGCAACGCTCGTACGGTGAAGGACAACATCGTGATGAAACCCGCACACCACAAGGTGTGTGAACCCTATAACGGCGATGGGCTCACCCCCTGTCACGTTGGGTTAAATACGCTGGTGAACCGTGGGTACTTGCTTTAGCAAGTGCCTCTGCCTACCCCTCTTTGGGATTAAAGGCGTGAAGTGTATTTATTTTTATTATTTTTTTTTATAAAATAAAAGAGTGCCCCTGTGGGTTATGTAACTGAACCCCTCAGAACATGCAAAAATCTGAGAAAAGCATCGTAATCTTAGATTTTATTTGTTGAAGTCGGTTCCCTTTTGTTTATAGTCATTAATGATCATCATATCTTCCCCAGGTGTACCACATGTGCGACGGCCTGGGCAGACAGTTCAGCTACACGTGCCCGAACACCACCTTGTTCCAGCAGCGAATGCTGGTCTGCGACCACTGGTATATGGTCAACTGCTCCTCCTCCGAGAAGGACTATAGCGCTAACTTGCTCATTGGTAAGTATTCAAAATTGTGATTCCTCCAGAGATACCAGTAGTGCAATTCTCGTATTTTTGCTCGATCGACGATTACGTTTTGGTTTAGCTTACGCTCGAGTTTAGTCGAGTTCAAAAATTACCAGAATACCGTTTGTTTGAGAAGAGTAATTTTAGTTTTGTTTGTTTACGAGAATACGCTTTGACGATAGCGAGCCGTTTGACGTACTATTGAAATTCGATAGTAACACGAGAACGATAGTAACAAGTGAGTTTGGACTAAGTTGAGACTTTTTTAGTATCGACGAAAATACGAGAATTTGCATTTTTTCGCACTACAGGTGGATTTGCCATTTACGCGAACCAAAACGGGTTTGCGTCTACTTTCATAGTGCGAACCGCCAGGATGTGGAATGACTTGCCGGAGTCTGTGTTTCCTGCGCAGTAAAGTCTGAAGGTATTCAAGTCGCGGGTGAATACGTACCTAACGAATAAATGTGCTCCATCGTACACCACATCGCAGGGTGGTGGTCAAACGCTTGTTCATAGTGATAGTGATGAAAAAAAATGTTACGCTTCATTAATTTAAAGTGCATATCAATTACCAGCTGTACCGTGCGGTGTAACTCGCGTTTCGTTCCCGTGGGAATTTGGGGATAAAATGTAGCCTATGTTACTCAGGAATAATGTAGCATTCCAATAGTGAAAGATTTTTTCAAATCTGTCCAGTGGTTTCGGAGCCTATTCAATTCAATCAAACAAACAAAAATTCAATATATAAATTCAAATTCAAACCTTTCCTATGTATATCATTAGTATAGATTCAGGGACTTTGTAAACTGATTATAGACCGAAGCGTCACCACGCGGCTTAAAGAGAAGACACTAGAAGTAATATTCTGTGTAATAATACTCAATACTCAATTATTGATTGCTTTTCCACAATAAGGTCTTAAATACAGTTGAGGTACAATCGTGGACCCTGTAGGGCACAGCAACATTAACATATATTTTTTGTAACTTACATTACGTAACAGTGTTATAAAAAAATAATTATACATTTTAACAAAATTAAATATTTACAGTTGTGTATTACATAAAATCTAATATTCACTGGTAGGAACTTAAGTGTAGGTACGAAGTAGAGGGAATGTTAGTTTGAAGTAGGACAGTAGATACATGTCTATTGCAATATAATAGCGAGTGCGTAATAATGAGAAATAAGTTTTACAATTAGGTGAAGGTGGCTGCAAAAAGTTGAAGACCTATGTCATCGTCTAGGAATTCTGCTATAGAATAATAAGCTTGTTGAATTAGCAGAGTTTTTAGTTTATTTATTAGTATACTATCACAAGTTGTAGCTCCCTTTTGTATAGACACCAAAATCACAATTACAGTGACTATACGTACTTACTAAAGCATTCATGTTCGTATTACAAGTAGCTGACGATCCTATAGCTGGCATTTCGAGCATAATCGATCGTTTATGCATCTTAAATCGTCACGATCTTCCTGCCAAGGAATTCTGGACCTAACGTCTCACGAACATGTTTGAAACATGAGCTCAAACCCTTTGTCCAAGATTACTAGGTGCCGTGTAATAAATTTCGTTATGTAATTGATGTGTAAATTAAACCTGCTGTCGATTGGTGTTGGTTGAGTAAGAATATGTGTATTAATTAGGCCCCATCTTCTCTAATAATAGTAGACCATTTAATGGTTGCGTAACTTAGTAGTTTAGTTCATCTTGAGCCACATAACGTTCACTGTTTGACGACATTGAATGATTTCCATAATCATTTGGGGGGGAATGACAATAATCGCCAAGCTTGGCAGGCGGTAGGTCGCAGTAGTGTTGTGGTTTAACTCACAGAGAGCGCTGCCGCCCGTCCTCTGGAGAGTTCCCTCGGTCGCCTCGCACAGAACCCTACGACGGGAAAAGTTGGGCTGGGGTGGTGACACATTATTCTATTCGCCGTCACCACACGACGGGACAACTCAAAAGCACAAACTCTTGTTATTTTCACTGCAGCTAGCAAGCATTTGCTATTATAAATTTCTGTATTTGTAAATATAGATTTGATGTCTAAAACCCCCCGGATTAGGAGCGTGAAGCATCATGCAGGATCTATTATCAGACAGGATGGAAAAAACTGCAGTCAGTGACAGCCGAAACGAT
>SJJU01026178.1:0-13880 GCA_012932125.1 Conopomorpha cramerella | reverse complement strand
AATCATTTTTAAAGGAAACGCGCACTGACATGATATTAAATGTTTAAAACGGGTATTATAGCGCGAAGATTAATCAAAGACAAACATTCAGCTTACCTTCGTTGTTTGCCCGACGTTTCGACACAGTTACATTTGTCGTGGTCGCGAGTTGACGCATGTAACACGACACATGTAACTGTGTCGAAACGTCGGGCAAACAACGGAGATTTTTCAAGATCGGTGAACATTGCGTTTTAAAAAGAGATGCTTCGACTAAGTCACAGAATTGGGAAACGGGTACAGATGTAAGATCAGCGCTGGGAACGCTGTGCGTATCCACATTATTCCCAGCACATGCTGAATCAGAGCCCTTTTGCATTTGCCACGTCCAACTCGTCTATCTTGTATCTATTTTTCATTTTGTATGTTTTTTGTTTTTGATGTGTTGTTTCTTCTCTTCTAATGTAACTTTTGGAAAAATAAAGGAAAATAATACACTGTACATCAAAATTACTAACTTGCACACCTAAAAAGCCAAAGTTATCATCAGAATGGCAATTAGGTGTGCAAGTTAGTAATTTTGATGTACAGTTTATTATTTTAGTTAGGTTAGGTTAGACTTTTTTGATGCACGTTTAAATACTATCCATAAATAAATAAGAATTTAAAGAGCAATGTACTTAGTTCTCGGGGATTCTCGCCCGAGAATGTAGATCTGGTATTACAGTACAGTTTTGAACACCTTTTCTTTTCTTTCAACTCGCAAAAAAAAAAACCGTAGCTCAATAACGTCCTCTTTCGCTATGAAAAGGGTCATATAACACACCCCACAACTCCAAAGGCTATTAGTTTTTATCACCATAGTCGTTGAGGTCAATTTCGCGTGAATTTACTCGAAGCCCGTTTCGCACAAAATCGAGAGGAGCCCGAGAATAACCGAATATTCGCGACAATATCCGAATAATCGAAAACTGTTTACTTTGAACGTTAATTTGGTCCGTCGATTCAAAGAATTTGTTCTGACGTGCGGTTCAGGATAAAATTGCAGTATAGGGTGACCATGCTTCCTGTGCCATCGCGGTGGAAACTGTAGGGGGACTATGATTAATGTGTTTTTTATAGATTCCGTTTATTGCGGCGTTTAGGACTGTAATGTTGAGATAATCGGGAATGAATTGAGTCGTTTATGACATTTTGTCCAAATTGTCCTCGTTTGTTCACTTATTTTATGGATTAATGTGACGTAAAAGGTATTAATAGCGTGTAGAATGTGTTATGGTCTAATAGCTCTATGAAATGTAGTAATAATGTTCACTAAAATTATGATTAATTACTCTTAATTTGTCGCTTATAAATAGATGTAAGTGGAAATATGTAATAGGGTCATAAAATATACGTACATACGTACTACGAAAAAAAAAATTTTTTTTTGTTATTGTACAGTTATAAAGCGTCTGTAGTCCAGTTGGTCGGATACTTGAGTTTTAACCGGGAGATCCTTTCAAATCATCAGGGCTTACGTCTAAGTATACTTAACATAAATATGACTTACTAAAAAATAAATACACTTCACGCCTTTTAATCCCAAAGCGGGGTAGGCAGAGGCACTTACAAAGTGCCCACAGTTCACCAAGCGTATTTGACAAACCAACCAACGCGACATGGGGTGAGCCCATCGCCGATATAGGATTCACACACCTTTTGGTGTGCGGATTTCATCACGATGTTGTCCTTCGCCGTACGAGCGTTGAGTTGCGTACATATGCTCTGAAAAAGAGTCCCATTGGTACACGCCCAGTAGCCGGACTCGAACTCGCGACCTCCCGGTTACAAGTCAAGTATCCGACCAACTGGACACAGACGCAGACAGACATACTAATACAGTAAATTGCAAATAATAAAAAATGTTGCCGTGTGGTGACGGCGAATAGAATACATGTGTCACCACCCCAGCCCAACTTTTCCCGTCATGGGGGTCGTAAGAGGCGACCGCGGGAGCTCTCCAGAGGACGGGCAGCAGCGCTCTCTGTGAGTTAAACCACAACACCGCTGCGATCGCCAACACGTCTGCCAAGCGTGGCGATTACTGGCATTTCACCCTAAGTGACGGATCTCATTGGGGAGGCCCTCGTCCAGCAGTTGACGTTATGTGGCTGTTGATGAATAAAAAATGTCGCTACTTCAAATATGTCTGTTTATGTGAATGTGTGTGTGTGTGTGTACGTATATACCTTTTAACACACACTTACACACTCGCAAACAAATTGTCACTAACAGAAATGTTTTACAACTCACTGACCATCTATAAAAACGCGATAAAATCTTAAAAACTACATTTTCAAGATCCATTTCTCGTTTAACGCAAACACGCAACTGGGTACCAGCTTACGACGGTTCAGTGTACAGTAAATGTACTTAAATAGTTGTTGATTTTATCGCATCTAAAAAAAAGATTTGGAGAGCTCAATTATGCTCTATTCAGAGCGAAAGATTAGGTTCGCGTCGGCCATTGTTGTTATGTTCAAGTATTCTTCATGCTCAAAATTGGTGTAAGTAACACGGGATTCGGTATAAAAAAGATATAAATGGATATAAAACATTTTGTCTTGACGTTTTGCACTTTTTTTTTTATTTTAGTTAACTGGTTGACGTAATATGTTCTACTACATGTAACGCGCGGTGTTAGGCAGACATTAGACGCTCATGCAACGTCATTCAATTCCATCAGTCATGATTTATGGAATGACTACTAATACTAATTCAAACATTATTCACTATATTAGACGATAGGAATTCCGTCAATCACAATCATGACTGTGGTAAAATTGAGATCAAAACGTATCGTCTAATGTCTGCCTTACTCGCGCTTTCTTTCGTTCCTTCGTCAAGTAGCTTTTATTCGTTACAAACATCCATTCATACAATGCTCTTTATAATATTACTAGTGGACGCCCCGCGATTTCACTCGCGTAGTTTCAGTATGTCATACAAACTATTGCCCCCTCTATACTGCACTAAGTCCCACAGGAACGGGATAAAAAACCTATGTTATTCTCCTGGTTCTAAGCTACGTCTCCACCAATTTTCTGCCTAATCGGTTGAATAGTTCTTGAGTTATAAGTGCTGTAACAAACCCGTCTTTGTTTTATATATATAGATAACAAATAATGCATCAATTTCGACCGAATTTGATTACCATAAAAACGGTTCTAGTGAGTTAATTTTAAAAGATAGACATACAGTTTTTAATCCCAACGTGAGGTAGGCAGAGGCAATTGCTAAAGCAAATTTCCACAGAAATTAAGATTGAATAATAAAAATAATAGTTAGTGCAAGTGCCCACGGTTTTCAACAAGACAGGGGGTGAGCCCATCGCCGTTATAAAGCTGTTCTAGTTGCTTTTACTCTGAGGTTATTTCAATATATATATACAGTAGTATAACACAAAGCTTTATGAAAGTCATGTGTAATTTGAAATAAATTTACTTCACGCCTTTTAATCCTAAAGCGAAGCAGGCAGAGGAACTTGCTAAAGCAAATACCCACGTTTCACGCGCGCGTATTTAACCCAACGTGACAAAAGCTGAGCCCATCGCCGTTATAATGTTCACACAACTTGTGGTGTGCGGGTTTCATCACGATGTTGTCCATCACCGTACGAGCGTTGCGTTGTGTACATAGGCTCTGAAAAATAATCCCATTGGTACACGTCCAGTGGCCGTACTCCCGCGACCTCCCGGTTACAAGTCTGATGTTTATTTTTTGATGTAAAAACTTGTTATGGCGCGTTGGGCACTTTTGTGGGTGAACATTTTCAGCCGTTCTCGCGACAGCTGAGATTTTACACAGATATACCTACTCCGCGCGTATTCTTAGGGTCTTACTAATAATTGCGGAATTGCTATTTCGAAGATACTTAAGCCGCAAACAGATCACAGTGGCGTGCAATTGGAGAGGCCTATGTCCAGCAGTGGACAAGTGTGGGCTGATGATGATGATGATGAAGCGGAAAAATTGTTTATATAAATATTTCATTTGACTTGTTTTCACTTCTGCCTGCATTCCCGGATTGCAACCCCCGTTTTTTTTTTATTTATGCGTATACAATAGGCAACATAACCAACTGTACACATTACAAAAGGTGTTATATCAATTCGTCACGAGTATCTAGGAGAGGGGGCACGTGCGGGAGTCTGGATCACCGGAAAATTGTACGCAGCTGCTCCCTGTCTCACGGTGGATCCAGACTGCATACGGGACGCGCTGCGCTGTCTTATTTATTTATTAACCCTGAATCAAACAAAGGCTAGTATGTCGCAACTTGACCAACACATACTTTGAAGCTTATTGCATGTAAATAGTAAACTAAAAAGTAAAAAATAAATTTACTTCTTTCAAAGCCGCATGCTTGTTTGCCACTCTTGTGGTATAAAAAAAACAAAAAAAAAGTAATACGTATTTTCATTTAAGTTTTTTAATAAGAATACCTAATTTAATAATTATTTTTAAAATATTAAACCCTGTTGAATGCGAAAATCATCCTGCTTAACATCAGGCAGGATGGTGGTCAAACGCTTGTTCATAGTGAATAAAAAAAAAATTTAAAAAAAAAAAAAAATTTCAAAAATCATCTCATAAACGACGAAGTTATCCGCGAACAAACATAAAAAAAGCATATATACGGTCGAATTGAGAACCTCCTCCTTATTATTTTAAAGTCGGTTAAAAAATAATAAAATAAATACACTTCACGCCTTTTATCCCAAAGCGGGGTAAGCAGAGGCACTTGCTAAAGCAAATGCCCACGGTTCACCAAGCGTATTTAGCCCAACGTGACAATGGGTGAGCCCATCGTCGTTATAGGGTTCACACACTGCGTGGTGTGCGGGTTTCATCACGATATTGTCCTTCACCGTACGAGCGTTGCGTTGCGTACATAAGCTGTGAAAAAGAGTCCCATTGGTACACGTCTAGTAGCCGGACTCAAACCCACGACCTCCCGGTTACAAGTCAAGGATCCGACCAACTGGACCACAGAAGCTCTTTCAAGTATCCCACCAACTGGACCACAGACGCTCTTTCAAGTTTCCGACCTACTGGACCACAGACGCTCTTCACAATACTGCCCTCCAAATCATAACCGCAATAAGTCGATCAGACCTACTTCCGAGAAAAACGCGTTTAAAGTTTTGAAATTTATTTTAAGTACCCTCCAGGCATTTTTAAAGATAGAAAAGTGATATTTGGCATAAGCGTAGTATATATAATATATTTTATTGTGAGAGTATGAAAAATAGTATAAGTTGATAATATTCATATAAAAAACAGGATAAACCACTTATGATTAAAAAATGTATACCCTTAAATTATGATTGTGTCAGCATAGGTGCAATAAGTCGTCGACTTATTGCGTTTTTGATTTGGTAAACCCGGATTTTTTAGAATGTTTTTCAAGTAATTCCATATAATACGGAACTTCAGTGTATCGAAAAGGTACCTAATTACTACGACACAATTTAAAATTCATCATCATCAGCCCATACTTGTCCACTGCTGGACATAGGCCTCTCCAATTGCACGCCACTGAGATCTGTTTTCGGCTTCGCGCATCCAGCTTCTGCCAGCCATCTTGCGTATATCATCCGTCCACCTTGCCTGAGGGCGTCCTACACTCCGTTTGCCGAGACGCGGTCTCCACTCGAGAACTCGTTTTCCCCAACGGTCATCGGTTCTACGGCTAATATGGCCGGCCCACTGCCACTTCAGCTTGCTAAAACGATGAGCTATGTCGATGACTTTGGTTCTCTGTCGGATCACTTCATTTCTGATTCGATCCTTCAGAGAAACGCCGAGCATAGCCCTTTCCATAGCACGCTGTGCGACTTTGAGCTTGTGGGCCAGCCGTGCCGTCAGTGTCCACGTCTCAGCTCCGTATGTCATTACAGGTAGGACACACTGATTGAAGACCTTTGTCTTCAGGCACTGTGGGATCGCTGATGTTAAGACTCGACGTAACTTCCCAAATGCTGCCCAACCCAGCTGAATTCTTCTGTTTACCTCGTCCTCGAAGTTATTTCTACCCAACTGCAATGTCTGCCCAAAGTATACGTATTTTTTAACAAATTCGAGAACGGTACCGTGTACTGAAATCGGTTCCGGTAGAACATGTTCATTGAACATGATCTTGGTTTTATCCAAGTTCATCCGTAGGTCGATCCGTAGAGAAGAATCAGCTAGGTCATTCAACATCAGTTGAAGGTCCTGCAGCGTTTCTGCCATGATGACGACGTCGTCTGCAAATCACAAGTGAGAGATGTGTTCGCCATTGATGTTGATGCCACGTCCTTTCCAATGCAGCGTCTTGAACATATCCTCCATTGCATTTGTGAACAATTTCGGCGAAATAACATCCCCTTGTCTCACTCCTCGATGCAATGGTATGGAACGTGTCTGCTGATTTTGTACTTGGACGGACATGGTGTCAGCCTCGTAGAGGCATCTAAGTGATAAGATGTATCGCCAGTCAACTTAGCAACGCTGCAGAGACTCCAGAACGGACCAGATCTCAACCGAGTCAAAGGCCTTTTCATAGTCCACTGTGTTGATGTGGTCTATGGTGCCATAACCGCTCCGAAATCCAGACTGCTCCGGAGAAAGCTTTTGGAGCTCCCTTAATATCGGTTTACCTCCAGCCTTTAACAGTACTGTTGAGAGACAGTACTGCGGCAGATCATAGAGAAAACTGAAGAATATAATCTGCCCCTGTGTCTAGCATTCGTGGACTATGAGAAGGCCTTTGACTCGGTTGAGATCTGGTCCGTTCTGGAGTCTCTGCAGCGTTGCCAAGTTGACTGGCGATACATCCAAGTGATAAGATGCCTCTACGAGGCTGCCACCATGTCCGTCCAAGTACAAAATCAGCAGACACGTCCCATACCATTGCATCGAGGAGTGAGACAAGGGGATGTTATTTCCCCGAAATTGTTCACAAATGCAATGGAGGATATGTTCAAGACGCTGCATTGGAAAGGACGTGGGATCAACATCAATGGCGAACACATCTCTCACTTGCGATTTGCAGACGACGTCGTCATCGTAGCAGAAACGCTGCAGGACTTCAACTGATGCTGAATGACCTAGCTGATTCTTCTCTACGGATCGGCCTACGGATGAACTTGGATAAAACCAAGGTCATGTTCAATGAACATGTTCTACCGGAACCGATTTCAGTACACGGCACCGTTCTCGAAGTTGTTAAAAAATACGTATACCTTGGGCAGACATTGCAGTTGGGTAGAAACAACTTCGAGGACGAGGTAAACAGAAGAATTCAGCTGGGTTGGGAAGCATTTGGGAAGTTACGTCGAGTCTTAACATCAGCGATCCCACAGTGCCTGAAGACAAAAGTCTTCAATCAGTGTGTCCTACCTGTAATGACATACGGAGCTGAGACGTGGACCCTGATGGCACGGCTGGCCCACAAGCTCAAAGTCGCAAAGCATGCTATGGAAAGGGCTATGCTCGGCGTTTCTCTGAAGGATCGAATCAGAAACGAAGTGATCCGACAGAGAACCAAAGTCATCGACATAGCTCATCGTTTTAGCAAGCTGAAGTGGCAGTGGGCCGGCCATATTTGCCGCAGAACCGATGACCGTTGGGGAAAACGAGTTCTCGAGTGGAGACCGCGTCTCGGCAAACGGAGTGTAGGACGCCCTCAGGCAAGGTGGACTGATGATATACGCAAGATGGCTGGCAGAAGCTGGATGCGAGAAGCCGAAAACAGATCACAGTGGCGTGCAATTGGAGAGGCCTATGTCCAGCAGTGGACAAGTATGGGCTGATGATGATGAAAGTTATTGCTGTTATGTTCAAAGAAAACTAAGTTTCTTGATAGATACACAAATCATAACTGCAATAAGTCATACTTATTGCGGTTATGATTTGATTTTGTATGAAATAACAAGATGTGCCACAAGTAGGGCTGCCATAACTCGAGTTATTGCACTTATGGTTGGGGACTAAAGGTAAAATACCCTACTTATTGCGTTTATGCTTTCTGAAAAAACGGTTTCCTGAAATTTTACGTTAAAAGTGTCTAAGAGACGATTGTAGATCTCGCTTTGCTGATTCCGAATATATATATAACTCAATTTGGCCAAAAACGCGACTTATTGCTGTTATGATTTGGAGGGCAGAATAGACAACCAAATAAATAGCCACAATGCATGTTAAATGCAACATTTCCATCCATCTAAGCTTTCATAAAATATCTACAGATATAAGTCAAACTCATTATTCTAAAAACGTCTATATTTCAATGTACCAAATCATCATCTACGACACGAACCAGTATTTTCCCTGCCTGTGGTAAGGACTAATCATAGACAAAACTCTTTTATATTAAGAGCAAGCAACGCGCTGAACAAACTAGCACGTGAATTACAAGATTTTTATGTTTTCTGTTTGTAAACAGATGACAGTAGCATTTAAAAAGGCTTTAGTGAAAACTATGTTAGTGATTCTAATATGTTATTGCCGTTTATAAAACTTTAGCTGTGTTTAAAATATTATGTAACTATTATACTTATATGTGAAAACTTGTAATTGACTTACATTTGTTAAGTTATTGTTAATTTAAAATAATTAAAGCTGTAAGTTTTCCTTCTAATAAATAAATAAATAAATAAATCTCCATACTGATTGGTCCAGAATCACCACAAAAAGACCACTTCAGCGTTGAGAGTCTCATATAAAGAGCGCGTCCAGGTTCCACCTTCAAATCACTCAGAACACTAACAGCATTTCCCCGGCTGAAGATCACCACACCCCCATTTTTATAATTGCGGGTATTTTGATACCTCGTCTTTCGCACGATCGACTTTGTTTTATGCGTCTGAGTTTTGCCGTTAAGGTCGAATATTGCGTTTTGTATTTTGAAAGAAAAGTAATTTATTTTTATTTTATTTATTTATTTTCAAACCTTACACTAACATTACAGTATTTACCAATGCGCTAGCATATGTGACTGAGTAAATGATTTATAATTTACTTAAATAATTATTACATTCCAACAAAACGATAAATTAGACAATACACATTTAATACAAATTTCAACATAATAAGAATTTAAATAAAGATATATAGAAAAAAACAGTAAATAATAATTTATAAAATGACATTCAGTAAAACACAATTAATTTATATGCAATTTTCTTCACCGTACATAAAAAAATTAAAAAAAGGAACAGGAAACAATTGCATAAATTCAAGTCAAATTTCATAGCTTATCGCGAATAAGGCTACTCTCGTGAACCCACTTTGGGTGCAACAGAAAACGTCTACAGTGTTCTGAATGGCATTGAGTATTTGTGCAACAGAAATAAAAATAAAACTTAGATATTGAAAGAAGAGTGAGTACTCGAAACCGTAGGTCATGTATGAAAAGATGTATGAATGTAGATGAAGCGAAAGGGGTATGTCAGAACCGTGACAAATGGAGATCTGTAGTCTCTGCCTGCCCCTCTGGGAGACAGGCGTGAAGTGTATGTATGTATGTAAATAAAACTAAGGTAGGTATACCGTCGGTGAATGCAGTAAATAAGTGTTTAGGTAACACTAGAGAACTACCGAGTACGAATTTAAAAATAAATATTTAAATAGGTACACAATTATTCCTGAATTTTGCATTTTATTTTCATTGATGATTTGATTTCCTGACAACTATACTAAACTTATAATTAAACTGTTCGGGGTTTACGAGAAAACCAGTGGATTATATCAAGTTCCAGTTGAGTACCGGAATAACATTTAGGCTAATTTTAATCCCACATTTTAATTTGGTTCCCGTAGGATCATCTTTAATAAATAGAGTGTTTTTAGAGGAAGGTTTATGCACACATCAAAAGTGTCTAGGGATCAAGAGAACATTTTTAGCTCTAAAAAAATCTAATTTATTGAAATCAAATCTAATCTTCTGGATTGATCTCCTACCTAATTCCCCACGCCTGTATCAGTGACTTATCACCACATTTTTAGCAAATTATGAATGAATTCAGTTTTTGTTAAATATATTCTTGATTGCAATCTTCTAAAATGTACGTGATCCCTAGACACTTTTGATGTGTGTATTTGATAGAGTGTGAAGGGAGGGTGTTATGTCTATCCCACTTTGGTACATAGAGAGAAAGAGAGACAGCTTCTTGTCGGAATCCTTAGTACATTGCCGCTTTCAGAAACATACCCAGTTCTTATCCACGCGCTTACATTTCAACCGCCAATTTCTCGAGAAAAATTCTGCGCAAACAAACCTAATCCCATATTAAAGTCTCAAAGGTTGTTACCGATAAATACTTATCTATAGAACAACATACTTTACCACTTTAGTAATAGCGTTGCGTATCGCTTGTAACTTTACCAATGGTACCGAAGTGTAATTCAAGTACCTATTGTGACTGGGTCAGTTTTTACTTAACAAAAAAACCGTGCGTTAGCTTTGATGATACCTTTTTTTTCACTTGAATAGTAACTCGGGTGCTTAGCCTATTTCACGAGTTAATATAATGCTCAGCCAAACAAAATAGTGCTATAGAAATCGGTGTTTGATTGTGTGAGAGAACCCTTATTAGAAACGAATCCTTTGTGATGGAATGAGCTGTGTCGTATTACAAGCTGAGCTTGTTTCCCGTGCATTTGTTTAGACAGCGAAGCTCAGAAGCGATTAAAATGTATACCAGCTTGTTAAAAAGCAGATTGGCTGGATAATGTACTACTTGGGGACTGGCAAAGTTGAAAAAGGTGTTCAAATTTTTTGAGCGGCAGAAGACTGAGTAATTCTTCTACTAAAATCTTAAAATAAATAAATACACTTCACGCCTTTAATCCCAAAGAGGAGTAGGCAGAGGCACTTGCTAAACCAAGTACCCACGGTTCACCAAGCGTATTTAACCCAACGTGACAGGGGGTGAGCCCATCGCCGTTATAGGGTTCACACACCTTGTGGTGGGCGGGTTTCATCACGATGTTGTCCTTCACCGTACGAGCGTTGCGTTGCGTACATAGGCTCTAAAAAAGAGCCCCATTGGTACACGTCCAGTAGCCGGACTCGAACCCGGGACCTCCCGGTTACAAGTCAAGTGTCCGACTGGACCACAGACGCTCACTAAAATCTTCTACGAAAATTAGGATAAGAAGGAACCTTCGGCTACATTTAGCATAATAAGGAGTTAAGAATGTCAATATGGGCTTTCAGTTACAAGTTGCCAGCTCGTAGCCTGAATAAACCTATAGTGCGAACCGCCAGGATGTGGAACGACTTGCCGGAGTCTGTGTTTCCTGCGCAGTACACTCTGAAGGTCTTCCAGTCACTGGAGTGAATAGGTACATAAAGAACAAGGTGTGCATCGTAGACCACATCGCTGCTTAACATCAGGCAGGATGGTGGTCAAACGCTTGTTCATAGTGTTTCCTGCGCAGTACAGTCTGAAGGTCTTCAAGTCACTGGGATGCAGTGGCGTGCACACCATATAGGCAAAAAGATACTGCCTACCTTAGTATTTTGACTACCCGACCTATACTCAATACTCAATATCTTTATTGCATTACCATAATGTTATAGTAGATGTTACAAATTTAATACAGTGTATCAATTATGGACCCTGTAGGGCACAGCAATATTCACATAATGTGCTTATTTAGGTATAGCTTATATAATATTAGAGTAATAATAGAGTTATTGCTAGATCCTTGTTTGTTGTACTCACGACATATGCTGACGAAGGTCCTGTGCTTTGTGGGTGAGTAGATATGTAGGTACCTATATTTCGTAAAGACAAGTTACCTATACCTAGGTGTCAATCCTTGGGGATTACTGCCTACCTTGTCGTAAAAGCCAGTGCACCCTGGGATGAATAGGTACCTAATGACCAAGAAGTGTACTCCATCGTAGACCACATCGCTGCTTAACACCAGGCAAGATGGTGGTCAAATGCTTGTTCAAAAAAGAATACCCTCGATAATAAAATATATTATTATATTAAACGTCATAACTTTTGTGAAGTACTAATTTTATTAAAATTTGACGTCTCCTTCCTGTTGGTGAAAAGAAAAGCAAGCGCATATTATAATAAAAAGAGGGTAATCGAATCAGAGGCTCAATTGAATAGGTCTATTGTTTGTTCATAAGGATATCGGAACATGAGTCTTTTAAAACTACATGTATAATACTGCCACAAATACGTAAAAGGGCACAACTACTGGCTTGCGGCGAAGAATTGTGACCCTTAAGAATGCTGAAGCTGAGTCAGTAATTAGGCACATATTCCCGTGAAAATTATGTGTTGTTATGCCTCTTCTCCGTATGGCAGAATACCTTTTAAGTAAGGTAATGATATCTCGAAAAGGTGGGGCTTTTAGGCAACATTAAGCTTAACAAAGTTTGTTAAGTTTCACTCTTCGATAGTTTTATAATTCTTTACAGTGAAAGATTAAGTTATGTTGGTCTGTTTGCCGTTGTACTTCTTCCGTATCATGTCGGGGTTAATTTCAAGAATTTGATATTTCCGTTTTTAAAAAATGTCTTTTGTGCGTTTTGCAGTCTCAGTATCCTAAAACATTCAATTCGAACAACTTAAGAAAAGAAACAAGAACAGTGATGTTTTTTCAGCACACATTCATCTTTCGCAGTATTGTGGCTAGTTAAAATTATATCGTTAACAATACATATACACTTGCCAGTCTCCCAGAGGAGTAGGCAGAGACTACAGATCTCCATTGATCACGGTCCTGACATACCCCTTTCGCTTCATCTACTACATTAATACATCTTTTCATACATGACCTCCGGTTTCGAGTACTTTTCACGCCACCTGCCGCCAGGACATCACCAATCTGGTCAATATATGTCCTTCTGGGGCGACCTCTACTCACCCGGCCCATTACAACACACATATAAATCACGCCACTTTCCGCCAGTACATCACCAAATATTCTGGGGCGACCTCAGCTCACCCGGCCAGCTTCTGTTACCGAAGTATCTTTACTTGACACCGAACTTTTTCTCCCGTCTCCACAATAAGGGATAAGGTTGCGCAAAGATCCGTAGATCATCCGTCCAATTTCATTGTACAATACCAATTGAATAATATAGAATACAATACACAAATACATCCCTAAATGCGTCATTGAGATGTGTTACTTGAGGATCATTTGATGAAAAAAACGAAACGAGTCAAGTGCGACGAGCACTCTTGTTAGATGGGTTCCGTACCATTTATAAACGACTTAAAAAAAAGCCAGCCCAACTTTTCCCGTCTTGGGGGTCGTAAGATGTGACCGACGGAACTCTCCAGAGGACGGGCAGCAGCGCTCTCTGTGACTTGAACCACAACACCACTACGATCACCAACCCGTCTGCCAAGAGTGGCGATTATTGGCATTTCCTTCCAATTGACTATATAAATTATTGGGCGTAGTCCTGGTACAGCATTGGACGTGATGAAAAAAAAAGACGTGTTCTCAATTTGTCTGTATTTTTTTGTTTGTTATTTCAAAACTTTTTAATGGGTGAAACGATTTGGATTCATTTTTTGTATTTGAAAGCTGGTTGTTTCCATTTGGTACCATATAAGTTTGGTTCAGTTCCGATAATGCCATGATTAAACCATAAATCTATAGAATTTTTGGTTGAAGTAGGTTTTTTTTCTCAAAAGTTATTTTTTTTTACCCACTGGCGTCCACTGATGCATCAAGTCCAAGGTGAATAGGTATCTAATAAGCCAGTGAGATCCTTTGTAGACCACATCTTTGCTTAACATAGAGCAGGATGGTGGGCAAGTTCCCGGCACCTGCTTGGACGGCCCCGAGAAGGGCGGCGGTTACCCTATGGCCTGGTAACTGCCGCCGGT
>SJJU01026168.1:0-10835 GCA_012932125.1 Conopomorpha cramerella | reverse complement strand
TTTGTTCCCAATGAACTCTTCACCAAGGCTACCGATATTCACAAAAGTTGGTATTTATATGTAATTACGTCCAATTTGAGAGATAGGATAGTTTATATTTCGTAACATCCACTGCTGGGCAAGGGCCACCCTGGATGTTATACTAATTTTATATTCGTATTAATAGTTAAGACAGGACAACGTCTGTCGAGTCCACTAGTATGTACAAAAAACTCAAAACCCTGACTGATTCTTTCATTACTGAATCATCAACGCCCAGCCCCAAACCCTTGAAGAGTCAAAAAAAATGTGTCATGTCATGTCCTAGGGAGAAAGCTGAAATTTTGCACAGGGGTCCTTTTTGTAATGTTAACGTGAGTTAAGAAAGGATTTTTCAGAATTCATCTACTGGGCGCCACCATTTTCCCCTCCTGGGTATGATATACAAATGGGGGTACAATTTTAAATGAGTAAAACGTAAATTTTGGAGTTATACTTCTAAAACTTGTGGTAGTATTTTTGAACAGAAGAATACAAAATCTGCGCGAATGACATCGTGGGGCGTCCACTTAATACGTAAAACTTCTTATTTAGTATTTTTTTGTCTCATTTTTATTACTTTTTCTTTTATTGACAGAATTTATCTTCTTTTTTTTTCACTATGAACAAGCGTTTGACCACCATCCTGCCTGATGTTAAGCAGCGATGTGGTCTACGATGGATCATATCTTTACTGTATTTTATTTTATTTTGTAAAAACTATAAAGGAAGAACGGGGTCTTACTGGCACAGTTTATTATAACTTACAAGTGAGTCCCCAACCACATGCATATTACCGAACTGTCAAACAGTAAATAAAATTTTTCATTTTCATTTTCAAAACAGGAGGAACATGTGAAATAAGCACCTTCTCACGTGAGTGAATCTAACTTTAACATCATCTTTATTGCGAACATCTAGTATTATTATTATAGTTATAAAACATTTTGATGACATCTAAATGGAAATCTAAGCGGACTTAAACAAAGATTTAGGATTTGAAGAATGATCATGCCTTCCTGTGGCTAAATAAATGTAAATTACCACTTTTATGGAAGTACCTAGAAGTTATAGGTACTTGGTTTAGTAGAATCTTATCTTAAGAGTCCACAGTACGGTCCCGACAGTACTAACCGACCACAGTAAAACGCGCGGAAGACAGTTAACGTTCGGGTCGTGAAAACGGCGTTTTATTTTCAGTCGGTTCGTAATTTTCATGTAGACAGAGCGGAGCTACGCTTAATTTCATATCTTCAACGTGTTTTACTACTTCTAATCACGGGTGAATAGCAGTGGCGTGCACTGGTTTTTACAACAAGGTAGGCTGTAAACCCCACGAATTGACACATATGTATAGGTAATAACAGGTCACCTACCTATCTACTGACCCACAAAACACAGGACCTTCGTTAGCCTATGTCGTGAGTACAACATAAAAAGATCTAGCAATAATTCTATTATTAGGTCGGGAAGGTAAAATACTAAGGTAGGCAGTGTCTTTTTGCCTATATGGTGTGCACGCCACTGGTGAATAGGTACAGTCGAGGACCGCCCACAGAGCGTTTCTCGATTTCGATATTTTTAAACGATAGACTTATAGATCAGTATTGCAATTGAGATGTTAATTATTATGAAATATCCTGACATTAAAATACTTTTGAAGAAAAAAGGACCAATACCAGGGCCTCTCCGATTTTCTAAGGTATACTGCCGGATTTTTTTTTACACACGGTCCCCAATAGGATACCCTGTACTATGGGTGCCAGAGACTGATACACTTACATAAATACTTTTAAATACATACATAGATAAATAAAACATCCAGACACACACAACAAATGCCTAAGGTCATCACTAAAGCATTATGTCAGTGGTGGGAATCGAACCCCCGACCGTCGTCCTAGAGGCAGACGTCCTGACCACTAGCCCATGCCGGCCGAGAAAGAGATAATTTGATCATTCCCTCTTCGCTTACAGAGCAACACAGCTGGGAATGAATACGAAGAAATGTCATAATTGTTCGGTTGTCATGACACATTAATTGATCCCGAATTCCAGTAGCCGAGATCTCAATTCGTTGAGTATTCGTTTACAAAAAGGCGCGTAACATCATTGTTGCTGGCCTCATGAACTTTGACATGAAACCGCTCTGAAAAATTATCGTCCGGCCCATTACGCACAATGTCCTCTAACTATACGTAATTGGTCGATTTAAAACTACTAGATAGTTTACGAAATACCAGTGGCGTGTACACCATATAGGCAAAAAGACACTGTCTACTAGTGGCGAAGCTAGGAAGTAAGCCGGTAGTGAAAAATAGGCACTTAACCTACCTATTTGTCTTACTTATTTGAGCTATAATAAGTTCCTACGCTACTTATTCTCCTTGAAAATATTTGTTAATGTGCCTGGCATAGGCTTGTCTTGTACTACCGGTTTACCCTCTAGCTTCGCCACTATTACTGCCTACCTTAGTATTTTGGCTACCCGACCTAACTCTAGTGTTCTTGTTAGATCATTTTTTGTTGTACTCACGACATAGGCTAACGAAGGTTCTGTGTTTTGTGAGTGAATAGATGGTAGGCACCTATGTTTCGTAAGGACAAGTTACCTATACATAGGTATTCCATTGCGAAATACTCGGTATATTGTTAGGCAATGGGAAGAATAGTCGAATGGGGAATTTCATTTGACGTCTTTCTGACAGGTTTTCCAAGCAAAGTTTGACAGTAATGACAGTTCTCCGCCCGAAAATCTGTCGGAAAAACGTCATAGAAAATTACCCATTACATCCGGCTCGAAGGGCCAAAAATGTAAGGGTGTGTTTCAATGTAATACCCGGGTGGCAGGGGATGTCAAATGATATGTGAGTGTCACCGTTGGAGGTTTATTGAAAATTTAAATATTATAGAATGACATATATGATTATAGAGTGAAGGACAACATCGTGATGAAAACCGAGGGTGTATGAACCCTATAACGGCGATGGGCTCACCTCCTGTCACGTTTGGTTAAATACGTTTGGTGAACCGTGGGCATTTGCTTTAACAAGTGCCTCTGCCTACCCCGCTTTGGGATTAAAAGGCGTGAAGTGTATTTATTTTATTCAAATACAAACCCTCCTGTTACAATTACATGTACTAAGAAACTAGGATACATGCACAATTTACTTTTCTTTGGCATTTATCCAATCAGTTGAATGTATGTGTGTTGTATGAAACAGCTTTGTTGCAAAGTTGCATTTACAAAGAGCGCCACACAGTCTGACGTGCACGGCTTGTGCAAACGACACTAGCCAAGGCAAAACTACCCTTCAGATTCTAGAAACAAGTCACAGTATTGTGCGGCATTGCGAAAGGAAAACAAGAAAAGTGAGTCTAGGTCTTTCATTTATCAACCAGTCCTTTGATAAGGTATTTTTATTTCATTCTGCTCTCTTTTATATCGAATTCTATAAATACACACATCAAAAGTGTCTAGGGATCAAGTACATTTTAGTAGATTGAAATAAAGAATATATTTTACAAAAACTGAATTAATTCATAATTTATTGAAAATGTGGTGATAAGTCATTGATACAGGCATGGGGAATTGGGTAGGAGACCAATCCAGAAGATTAGATTTGTTTTAAATAAATTAGATTTTTTTAGAGCTAAAAATGTTCTTGATCCCTAGACACTTTTAATGTGTGCATATACTCGTATTACTAATAATTTTGTGAAATTCACTGTAGTTAGAGCATGTGGTGTTACTCATGTTTTCTACTGTTCCCAGTTTATCTAACATAATCTGTGTTAGAAAAGGATAAATTGTAGAAATATGTCCACGAGATTTTTAGTTTATTAATAACTAACATACAAACATATAGATACATCCTATTTATAATATTAGTATATCTACGACTATACTAACTGTGTTATAATTTATTAATTGAATAAGCTGTCTGGCAATTAATAGGGATGTAGACTGGCTTTAAGTTTTTTATCGATAAAAAGTATCACCGATTGTCTAAGAATAATCACGTGACAATTTACACGCGGTCACGAATATAAAATAACTTGTTCGATAGGTATCAGAAACTGGTGTTATACTTACATACATAGTGTAACATAAAAAAAAAACATACAAAGACAGTCATCCATCGTCCGTGCCGGTCGTAATACACTGTATTTTTAAGTGTGTTTCTATACTGATAAATCTGTTTTACCAATCGATCCAAATCGATCAATCTCGACCGAAGATATTGATCTGAGGTCAGCCGACAGAAGGTGTGGTAACTTTAGTGATACACAAAAGATTACTATGTAACAACTGTTCTTTCAAAATGGGAAATTCTTAAGCTTCTTTTTTTTGTAATGTTGCCATAGACGTAAAAGTAGAATTACTCGTTATGTGGATATTCGCGATGCATGGAAGTAGTATCCTCTTCCTCTGAGAAACAAAACATAATGATAACCAATCGATTATTGTGTATACCTATTAGCTAGGTTCAATAACTTCTTAAAGATAAGAAATTTAAGAAAAAATCGTAATGCGGTCAAAAACTGCGAATATCGATAATTTTTATCGTAACGTCTTTCCATCCCTAGCGCGTAAGCAAAATATACTAATAACCTGATATTGATGTTTTTGTGCACAAACATCGATGTAATTTATCGCGCAACCGTTACATCCCTAGCCACCGTGCAAGTGGTAAGTAGGCAAGGCGGCGCTCACCACATCGATGGACAAGTACTAAAAACCGGTCCCAACCGCAAAATACCGATCTAAGATTGTGCGACGACGTACCGACTCGCGGTAGCTGTCATGGGTTCAATAGAAATGTTGTTATGTGCTACATACAGTACTTAATGCGAGCGAAGTCACATTCGAAGGGCATATCTTTCTCTCTATCACACCGCATGGCTATGAGTGGGACAGACAAACACGAGTACGCGCGTACAGTCGGTCAAGAATATGCTGTGCCACCTTAAGGTCGAAACTCATATAAATGTCATCAGACTTTAAGGTTCATTTTGTACTTGTCACAATATGACAATTCTACCTTATTGGTGTTTTAGTGACAAAGGAAGTGTCAACGAAACTGATAGACTACTTTCGTCTTGAGATTGCACTGATGATCTGTGGATCAAGTCTGCTACTCTCTCGTGTTGCATTGCAGCTTCAAACGATGTGTATTGCTGCTTTAGTTACTCTCACATCAAAGTGATGATTACTAACACAGCGATGGACATCGTTTGAAACTGTGGCGCTAGTGCAATACAACTAGGAGAGATTAACAGATTTCAACAAGCAAACCAAAAACCACTATAAATACGTATACAATCCAATTTACAAAATAACCGTATGGTGACGGCGGCGAATAGAATAAACGTGTCACCATCCCAAACCAACTTTTCCCGTAATGGAGGTAAGAGGCGACCGAGGGAACTCTCCAGAGAATGGCAGCAGCGCTCTCTGTGAGTTAAACCACAACACCACTGCGATCGCCGACCCGCCTGCCAAGTGTGCCGATATAAGCCAATAATTATTGGCATTTCTCCACAAAAGACGGGAATCGTTTGGGAAGGGTCTCGTCCAGTAGTGGACGTTATGTGACTGATGATGATTAATATGAAAACCTTGCAGGAGTGAAAGAGTAAGAAACATATTCTCTGTCCCTTATTGCGTAGCCGAGTACATTTGGATCTCGGCTGGGGCCACCCTTGGGTGTAGTGGCTTAAGCTGTTCCGGGGGCCCCGGCAATAACGCGGGAGCGTTTACCGTGGGTTTTTAGTGGGTTCGAGACCCACATAACCCCGCCGCTGTCCCCGTTATCGGTGGGGTATCCATAACGGATTTCCCCACGATAAAAACAAGGGTATATTTGGATCTAAACTGCCAATTTAGGTAGTAAAAGTGACAGTTTTGAACCAGAAGTAAAATGTAGAAAAAGGGACAGAGAAGATGCTACGCGGGTTTCAAATCTACACACATCAAAAGTGTCTAGGGATCAAGAACATTTTTAGCTCTAAAAAATCTAATTTATTTAAATCAAATCTAATCTTCTGGATTGGTGTCCTACCTAATTCCCCATGCCTGTATCAATGACTTATCACCACATTTTGAAAAAAATTATGAATGAATTCAGTTTTTGTAAAATATATTCTTGATTGCAATCTTCTAAAATGTACTTGATCCCTAGACAGTTTTGATGTGTGTAGTTATGCTAGGTCCGAGCTTGGACCCCTGTGGTGTTGTGAGGGATAGGTCGTGTCAATACGATTATGGAGTAAGAGTTAAAGGTGACGGTGCGAAGACTCGAACCTGTCCAGTGCATATTTATGTAAGAAAGTGGGACAGCGGCAATCGTTTAAACCAGGTCTTTGGAATGTAATATTTATTTACTCGATTGACTGTACATTGACATTTTTAGTAACGATTATGTTCTTTTTTTCATCACAATGAACAGGCGTTTGGCCACCATCCTGTCTGATGTTAAGCAGCGATGTGGTCTACGACGACAGGATGGTGGTCAAACGCTTGTTCATAGTGATAAAAAAAACAGCATGGGGACAGATAGCTTTGTTTTATGTATTGATGAAATAGCGACGTAAATTACTTCAATAAATGAACCTAATCGTACATTGAACGAAACTAGGAAAAGTTCACTTTTAGTGCTTTCTTCGCAAACTTTGTAGTAAAATGCATAATTATCTTCAATATACTATAATATACAAAGTCGCCTCCCGCTGACTGTCTCTATGTCATCTTTGAAACTACGAAACGGATTTTGATGCGTTTTTTTTAAAGATATATATATTTTTTTTAATTTTTGTTTAATACATACATATAATCAAAGAAACAATTCTAATAATGCATATTGGTAAAGCAACATTTACCGGGTCACCTAGTATTCAGTATAAAACAAAGTCACCTCCCGCTGTCTGTCCCTATGTATGCTTATAACCAGTGGCGTGCACTGGCTTTTACGACAGAGTAGGCAGTAATCTCCAAGGATTGACAACTATGTACAGGTAAAAGTAGGTCTTGTTTTTACAAAATATAGACCCCTACCTATCTACTCATCCACTAAACACAGGACCTTCGTTAGCCTGTGTCGTGAGTACAACAAAAAAAGATATAGCGATAACTCTATTATTAGGTCGGGTAGCCAAAATACTAAGGTAGGCAGATTATTTTTGCCTATATCGTGTGCACGCCACTGCTTATAACTATAAAACTACACAACGTATTTTGATACGGTTTTCTTTAAAAGACAGAGTGATTGTTGAGGAAGGTTTATACTTTATATGTATAATACATGCATAAAATAGCAGAGAAACACGGTTAATAATGTATATTGGTAAAACAAGCTAGAATACGATAAAATGATAATAAAACTCCTTGAATGCCTCCGAAACATTACCTACACTTCAAACGGCCGATAATTCGCTATATTTATCTGAATTTTATCTTAATTGGCTATTTGTATTGACGTTATTTATTAAAAAGATAAAACTGTTTTGTAACTGCTAACTTGCTATCGGGCACCATCGTAAAGTGCACACTTTATAGCACACTATAGTGGCGGTTGATAAAATAAAATACTGTTTTTTTTTATACCCGGTTCTGACCCTTAGGGTCAAAAGTATATATCGACGGTTTCCAGCCAAAAAGGCCTAAGCGACATTTTTGTCCAAAATGAGTTGAGTATATAGTTTGGATCGCCTTTTTTTTCTGCGTCGATTTGTCTAGGTTTCGTACCTGTATGACGTAGTTTGATGTCGCTTACGCGGTAGAGATTATGTGTTCTTCTCCCAAAACAAAGCTTTATTTAAACTTTAAGCCACTCTCCTGTAAAATTACTGAAATGTCGCTTTGACCTTTTTGGCTGGAAGCCATCGATATGTAAAGTAAATATACAGCGAGTACGAGTGGAGACCGCGTCTCGCTCGAGGTGTAGGACGCCCTCAGGCAAGGTGGACTGATGATATGCGCAAGATGGCTGGCAGATGCTGGATGCGAGAAGACGAAAACAGATCACAGTAGCGTGCAGTCGGAGAGACCTTTGTCCAGCAGTGGACAAATATGGGCTGATGATAATGACGAAATATTCGAGTTCATGACATAGAAAAATAGCGTCTGTGGTCCAGTTGGTCGGATACTTGACTTGTAACCGGGAGGTCTCGGGTTCGAGTCCGGCTACTGGACGTGTGCCAATGGGACTCTTTTTCTGAGCCCATGTACGCAACGCGACGCTCGTATGGTGAAGGACAACATCGTGATGAAACCCGCACACAACAAGGTGTGTGAACCCTATAACGGCGATGAGCTCGCTTGGTGAACCGTGGGCATTTGCTTTAGCAAGTGCCTCTGCCTACTCCGCTTTGAGATTAAAAGGCGTGAAGTGTATTTATTTTAATTTTTTTATGACATAGAAAAAGTGTTTCACATTATTATATCTATAGCGCTTTGCAAAAATAACTAAAAATACTTTTTAACCGACTTACACGAAAATACAGGAGGTTCGCTATTCGACTGTATTTTTTCTCTTTTTAAAAGCTTTTATTTAACTTGCAATGTATGTATGTATGTAAGGATGTTCGGATGGAATCTTGCGACCTGATTTTGAAACAGATACTCTCAACCGATTGAGCTGAAATTTTCTATGTACCTTCGGTTTGGATGACAATGCATGGTACACTATGTGACGTTTTTTCCTTAGAAACTCTGATTAGGCGAACCGATTTTGATGTTAATTTTTTTTTATTCGAAAGCCGTTGCATTCCTTGTGGGACCATTTCAATTTATTTCAGTTCCGACAATGACATTCATGAGGAAATTGGTACACGTCTAGAGAAGTACACACATCAAAAGTGTCTAGGGATCAAGTGCATTTTAGAAGATTGCAATCAAGAATATATTTTACAAAAACGGAATTCATTCATAGTTTATTCATAATGTGGTGATAAGTCATTGATACAGGCATGGGGAATTAGGTAGGAGACCAATCCAGAAGATTAGATTTGATTTAAATAGATTAGATTTTTTTCAGAGTTAAAAATGTTCTTGATCCTTAGACACTTTTGATGTGTATAGATCTCGTACCCACAACCTACTGATTGCAAGATCAAGTGTCCGACCACTGGACCACTGACTTTAAAATGTTATTGTTACAATGTTAAATGTTAAGATAATTTACACATTGTATAACCATTGTTGTTAGTAAGAAGGCTATAATAGGAATTCGGCCTTAACCTCTAACCTTTATCTCTCAACACGCGACCAAAACATATGGATAATTTTCATAATCGAACCGAATCAATAAATTCTTAATTTTGTTACAAAATCGTCATTGGCATTATTATTTATACAACGATCCAAACACATAGTGCGCGTGCGCAGCGTACATTCTCTCCAATGGATACTTATGCCCAAGAAATGAGACACGACGAGTTTTCTCTCTTTTTGACACTAGTCATTAGAGTGAGACAAACGTGAAAAGTGTTGCAGAATAAAACCTCAGTCGCTAATCTATTACTTTACAATGTTGCCATTTATATGTTGCGCCTGATTATTCCAAGCGCCTGCAGCAATCAAGTGTTTTGTGGGTGAGTAGATAGGTAGGTAACCGGTATCAATCCGTGGAGATTACTGTCTACCTTGTCGTAAAAACCAGTGCACGCCACTGATACCTATGTACAGGTAATTTGTCTTTACGAAATACATGTAACCACCCACAAAACACAGGACCTTCGTTAGCCTATGTCGTGAGTGTAACAAAAAAGGATCAAGAAATAACTCTATTATTAGGTCGGGTAACCAAAATAATAAGGTAGGCAGTGTTTTTTTGCCTGTGGTGTGCACGCCACTGGGATATACTATCAGAAGAGGAGCGTCCAACACTGCAAGCATAACGTTCGGGTGGCAGCCGACGGGGGAGCGACGGAGACGAGATCGGACCGAGCACACGTGGCGGCTGGCTGACTGAGCTGGGCCGATGCCAGAGTCGTTGCGGAGGACAGGACGGTGCCAAAGGACCAGAAGAAGAAGTCGCTCGTGTATAGTTTGTCTCTTTTACACAAACACGTTTAGAGCGAGACAAATGTTTTAGTTGTAGATTTGTACTAGTGTAACAATTTTTTTAATGTTTGTTTTCCTTTCTTTATTGTTTGTACAATTGTCGTGTTTTAATTTCTATTTTTTTTTGTATCCTGGCACACCCATCGGTCTTTCCCATTACTGGTGGTTGACTGGTAGAAAATGCTTTAGCATTAAGTCCGCCACGAGTACTTTTTTTGTGCAATAAAATGTTTAACTAAATAAATAAATGTTACTTGAGCAGAGATGCGCCCTCGTACCATGAGGTGTTATAGCGATATTCTTATCGCTGTGTGACAGGGATAGAGATAGACGAGTGGTATGGCACTGTCACTGTCACTCACGACGTAAACAATATAACTCTAAGGTCTCGTAGTACCGGCCTCGTGGTAGGGGCCTAGGTATCGCTGTTTTCTTTCCAAACTCCTATTACATTTTAATTAAGTTGGGCTTTGAAAAATTAAATTACAAATAACATCTGTTCAACAAAAGCAGCCGTTTTGTTTCATATTTTCACTTGTAAATTACATTAAATTATTTGCGAAAAAGAGTCTTTTTCAACATTGAAAAAATATGAGATATATTTTTTGATCACAAATTCAAATAATTACGTATGTAATTTTATTAATTTCATGCATTTATCGATTACTTTTTGTCTCCGAAATGTAACATACGCCATAACTATTCCGAAGATATAGGAAGCTATAATACCCATAAAAGTTAATTAATAATT
>SJJU01026145.1:0-11488 GCA_012932125.1 Conopomorpha cramerella | reverse complement strand
TAGGGATCAAGAACATTTTTAGCTCTAAAAAAAAATATCTAATTTATTTAAATCAAATCTAATCTTCTGGATTGGTCTCCTACCTAATTCCCCATGCCTGTATCAATGACTTATCATTTTGAATAAATTATGAATGAATTCAGTTTTTGTAAAATATATTCTTGATTACAATCTTCTAAAATGTACTTGATCCCTAGACACTTTTGATGTGTGTAATCTAATTTTAGAGAGTCCAAAACATAATAATGATGTAGACATCTGTAATATTTATACCCTCTGGCTAGGTGGTATACTCATTTCACGGAAAATCATGGTTTTATAACCGACAGACACAATTCATTCCGAACAAAAAGTTCACGGTAACGTCTCATCCCATCAACTCTCCATGAAGATTCAACGCTTACCTAATTCTTATCGTCATTCGTGAAAAGGGAAACGTCCCTGCCGTTCTTTGGTACCCTTATCCGTTACACGATACCTATCATATAGATGTGTAAGTCTTACAATCGTCTACAAGATTTTATGTATTTTAGACACTCTAAAATGAGCACCGTTGTATGAAAATTAGTCCGTGGCGAGCTTTATTTGCTGCCCAGTGTATTAATAGGGACATATCATTAAGAAGTAAATTAAATTTTGCCTCTTTGAAAATCTCTAGTATCAGAATGTAGGTATTAATGATTCATAGTGAATGGCAAAAAGGAACATGAAATACATATCTATAATTTTGGTTAGTGCGGAATTTGAAGGTATTATTAAACTTTATGTTTATGACATATAACAACACATTTGACCTCAAATTGAGTGAACATTACGTCAATTATGACGTTACTGTTTGCACTTCGTAAACTTCTATCTGTTTCTATTAAAAACAACCTTTGTAATTGTATTAATACTGACAAGTTACGAAAGTTGTTTTAAAAATCTAACACTGTTTTACCGAAAATGCTTTTTTATGTTAGGAATTATTGCCTTCAAGTTAGTTGTTTTTTTCGTTTGACTTTTTTTTTTTAAACTTACGAAAATGAAACGCAACGTTAGGTAATCAGAGATAAGAGTGTCGCCTTATTTGTAAGGTCCTTAATAGCGGTATAAGAATTAGTTATAATACTAGTACAGAGCGGAGCCTGGAACAGTAGCAAAGAATTTAGTTAACTTGGTGATTCATAAGGTAATTAAAAATCACTTTTACAGTGAAGGAATGTTAATACATAGATAAAAACAGACACCCCCCTCCCCCCTATAGACACACAGACACCCAATACGATCTCGCAATACACACTTTACTGCTTAGGATGTTTACAATAATATAGGCTCTATTTTCCTAATTAATATAGACTTACTAGACATTCATATTATGAAGTTCAATCTTAGGGTGGAAAACCATGTTTTCTTTCCGATCACCTC
Source organism: Conopomorpha cramerella (assembly GCA_012932125.1). Taxonomy (NCBI): domain Eukaryota; kingdom Metazoa; phylum Arthropoda; class Insecta; order Lepidoptera; family Gracillariidae; genus Conopomorpha; species Conopomorpha cramerella. Next base: position 10,081 of record SJJU01026145.1, on the reverse strand, counting down.
CATCGTGTGTGTTCTTAGTTCCATAGAAGTATATTGGTTTGCGTCAAGTTTCTTAGCGCGAACGGCCAGGATGTGGAATGACTTGCCGGAGTCCGTGTTTCCTGCGCAGTACAGTCTGGAAGTCTGCAAGTCATGGGTGAATACGTACCTAATAGACAATCGTGCGGCATCGTAGACCATGTCGCTGCTTAATATCAGGCAGGATAATTGCCAAACGCTTGTTTACAAATTGTGAAAAAAGTACCACCGGCTAAAGATATCTAGATTTGGGTTCCAAAAGTCTCCACCCCCTCCTCCAAACTCTATCAAAATGGTTGATTGAATGATACTGAAGAACCTCAGGATCACATTGACCATTTGAACGCATTTAGCATAATATGGAGTTAAAAATGTCAATATGGGTCTTCAGCTGCAAGTTGCTAGTTCATATTCTAAATAAATCTCTATCTTCAGATCCGATAGTCGGCCCCTACGACATGCCAGCAAGAATCACAGATTAGCGTGGCTTTTTTTTTAATTAAAATTTAACAAAATGTTTATCCGGGTCCGGACTATTTGGCTCTACATTGTTAGTTTGTTGCCCTGGGCTATTGGCCTATCTTACATTAACAGTTGCATATAGAAAAGCTCACGAATGAGCTCATGTTTATACAAACGGTTAGTGCTAGACATTGTTGTAAGTAATCCGGATCAGTCAGACTTTTGTTGTTGTTGATGATGATAATTAAATTGAGTATTCGTACAACAATATCGTTGTAATGCAGCACCAATACCTCATTGCATGTAGAATTGAGAAAAAGCCGAGTTTGTATGAAATATAGGGCAAAATCCCTAGACATTTTTGATATGTAGTTTTGTTAAATTGGTAGTACTTATGAAATAGAAAGATAGGATTTGTCTGGGATATTATAGTAATTCGAAATTAATATTCATTGTTTCGAAATGTCAAGGTCTGTCGGATCCACTTGTATATTATGAATAAGTAACTGAATTAACACATTGTCGACTTTAATTTGATCAACATGGACAGGTAAAGGTAATTGATAAGAAATTTTCTACGTTTCAGCATCACTTATATATACATATCTATAACATTAACTGGTGAGTTGTGAAGTGGTGTTGTGAAGTGCGAATATCCTCATACTGCTTCCTCGACCAATTTCATTTAATTTCGCCCATAAACTGTTATTAATACTCAATACTCACTACCCACAAAATCAATAATGAGTTAGATGGTAAAATAATATAACTGTTCTACTAGTACTAGTAGTAGTACTACTACTAGTCCCTGATGGGCACAGTAAAATTGGAGGAGAGGACGAGAGATTTAAATAAGATTTTAGAGGTGACATCGAAATATTATTGTCGATTGTAATAGGCTTTCTTAATTAATAATTGTTTAAGTTTGAATATTAATTTCTTGTCAATTCAAGGTCCAAGTCGATATGAATAAATGTATATAATTTTATGACTAAAACGACTGATTGATTAAACCAACTTAAAATCTTATTAACCATGTATTTACCTGGCCACCGACCGGACTCTCTTGGTACAGTAACGAAATTGTTATATTCATATTATATTAAAAGTTTAAACCGTAAATTTATAATGTGCGCGTTACTTAAAAAAATACTTTCATGACGTCTTATTTTCCACACAAAAATAAATTGTTATTAAACATTGTTTGGAAGACGAAAGCAGTGTTAAAATTAAAAAATTATGGAAGACCAGCGCTTAAATCTGACCATTTGTACGTAGCGTATTGGTCTTTGACGGGCAGTAGCATAGTCACAAATTTTTATTGTTATGACGCTATAGCCGTCATATACGTTCACTGTCCGCCAATGTATTAACTCATTTGCGACCCATAAAGCTATACACAGTACACTTTTGTTACTAGAAACGTTTCATTGAATGTTGCTAATGCAATAAATTCTAGGTCCACTACAACAGCTTATTCCGTATTGGACATGCACCCGACAAGTTCATTTGAGCTTAAAATAGAGAGTGGGGCTTACAACAGCGAAAACTATGAGGATAGACATTACGACTTAGGTACTAGTAGTGTAACCCTACTACTGAATAATGTTAAATAAAAAAGAAACGACTTCAACCACCGCTAGCCGCCCGCCCATACAGTTTCATAAAATTCCTCTCCATTTAACGGGTATGCCATCGTCAACCTCAACTCTTCCTTATCATGGGACCACATTGGAAATATGTTCTTCCAACGAAAAAAAAATCATGCAAATCGGTTCATAAACGACGGAGTTATCGGCGAACAATCATAAAAAGGGCCTTCCTTAGCAAAATGTATCACACAAGCAATCGACGTACTATAGTTTCTTTTCAAAATGATTCCCATTGACATTTAGTTGAAATGAAAATGACACCGCAATGTTAGTTAAATTGATTATGGGTAAGTATTAACTTTAAACTCAATGTATTATTAACACCAAACCTACACACCCTACCTACTTTGATCTATCCGGACTCAGACTTTTACAGTGAAGGAATCAATATCCTCCGTACTAATTACTAATAACAAAAGGTAAAAAAAAAATCAATCTGTCGGAAGCTGCCCGCAGTTCAGAATCAGACTTAGTTCATACCTCTCTCTGTAAGAAATAATGCCAAGTATTTACCGGAATTCTCTGGAAGGTCTCGATTCCAGACATGGTTTGCGCTTTCTGAATTTATTTGTCGCAACAGATACGACATGCTTTTCTGCAGAGATCCGGCAAATTCTTTCCTTCTCTGGGAAATGGCACGAATTCTAGTATAGACCCGACCATTTTTCTCATCGAGAAGGTATACGTGGTCTCAAGAGTACCTAACGGTAATTCATGACCAGGGGAAATAAATGCCTTACATATGTTATGTACACTTCACGCCTGTCTTCCAAAGGTGTAGGCAAAGATTACAAAGATCTCCATTTATCACGATTCTGACCACCTTTCGCTTCATCTACATTCATGCATCTTTTCACTCCGGTTTCGAGTTTATTCACGCCACCTTCACATCGTCACATCACCAATCTGCTCCATATATGTTGTATGTATCCGTTCTGGGGCGACTTCTATTCACCCTTAAAAATTAGACCTAAACGTCTTAAATATTATGCCAATTTCATCCATCATGGACAGGAACACTTTAATGTACGTAGAGAGCAATAGCGCGGGTTAACCGCAGATTAGAGAAACCGTTAACTTTTAGCTGTGAAGTAAATAAACATACCTATGGTAGTAGAATGACTTTTGAGTAAATACCGCGAATACCCGCGACGCTGTAAATTAAAAAAGTTCACAACAATCATATTAAGATTAATGGAATCGTTCTAACACATGCCACAACCTAGCATGTAATTATATTTACAATTTTCCAAACGCATTTTAAACTCATGGTCTACCTAAATGTAATGTTGTCTTTTTTTGCAAGCAGAAAGAAGAAGTTTAAGAATTCTGCCTACAAAGAAGTTTTTGCTTTTCCAGTAGTGTCATATAGGAAGTATTTAAGAATACATGTAAATTCTGCCTACCCCTCTTTGGGATTAGAGGCGTGAAGTGTATTTATTTTTTATTTTATTTACATGTAAATATATGAGTAAAATATGAAAATCTGAAAATGTATTACGCAATCGAGAGGATTGACAGTTAGACTAACCGTTCGAAGTAATCTATACTAATATTATAAAGCTGAAGAGTTTGTTTGTTTGTTTGAACGCGGTAATCTAAGGGACTACTGGTTCGAACGAAAGAAACATTTTGTGTTCAATAGACCATTTATCGAGGAAGGCTTTAGGCTATACAACATCACGCTGCAACTATTAGGAGCGAAGAAATAATGTAAAATATGAAAAAACACGGCGAAAATTATTCATCCTTGAGGGCTTCCGTTGCGTGCGCTGCGAAAACGGTTCAAGATACCAAAAATATAGGTATGAAAGAATTATTCCTCTTGAAATCTACCTTTTAAGATTAACTTACTAGAACCGTTTTTATGGTAATCAAATTTGGTTGAAATTAATGAATTATTTGTCATAAGGAGGAAAGAATTGTATGGATGGATGTTTGTAACGAATAAAAATTACTTGACGAAGGAATGAAAAAAAAACGCGAGTAACACCGCCCGGTAAAGTTAGTCTAAAATAAATAGATGACACTAACACAGTTGTTTCCGCCACCAAACATCTAATAACTAAAATAACAATAGTTTTTTCGGTAACTTGTATTACTTACCTTTACTCAGTACTTACCACCGACGCAGCTGCTGCTTAGCACGTATATTTGGATTTAACCCACCCTGTTTCCCACTGCTATGACTCCTGTTAGAGCTAAGAATGCCAACGTCCAATCAATTACGCCTGGGTTAGATCTGGGGTGAGTCTAACTTGCCTTGGATCCCACAGAGTTATTAAAATGAATAAGTTACAGAAATAAGAAGAAATATGTTTAACTTTCACTCTATATTGTTGCTGGCAGCAGACACAACTTACCTTTTGAGAGAATCTCACTAGCGAATGTGAAAGGCTAACCTAACTGAGCTGGCGTTCTAACATACAGCGAAAGCAATATTAACTATTTACTATTTTTAATTAAAACTCAACATTATGTCGACAGTACAAGATAACACAATCACTCGTACATTCAGAGGATATGGTATGCCGTTTATTAGATACTAAAACGAGACACAAGTTACCTTTTTGAGAGAGTCTCACGGGAGAATGCGAGTTGGCGTTCTAACATACTGCTAAGGCAATATAATAACTATTTACTATTTTTCATTAAAATTCAACATTACGTCGTCCGTACAAGATTCACAAATTCAGATGATTTGGTATGGCGTTAATTAGATATTAATACTATTAGAACATTCGCAAGGCAAAGGAACTGGGTTATTTCAAATCAAGGTATTTCAGTCTGCTTTCTCCATTTCTGCCTTTGGTCGAAGGGTCCACGTTGTTGTTGTTGTTCCCAGCGTTGTTGGTGCCATGATTGTAAATTACCATTGATGGTGCTGAATGACTACGGTAAACTTACCTTAAAATGCTGATGCGCCGCCTGCTCCTCGGCCTCGTACTTATTCTTGATGTTCTCCATGTGCAGCTGCTTCAGCACCCCGGCCACCTCAATCCTGGAACCATGAAAATGGGGAGGTTAGTATTTTTATTTTACTATTATTGTCAGAAGGAAACTTATGCAAAGACTACGCACCATATTTATTAAAACGTGTACTTATAATACATTAAATGTGTAAAAGGATGTGTAGCAACTACATCAGTTTATTGACCCTCCAGTCCTTATTTAGCGAATAATTGAAAGCTTTTAAAACCTTCACCACTAAAGCAGTAGCAGTGTTCTGACGTTACGACGTTAATACCACAGTGTGTTTATTTACTTGTGTGAAAGTGACATTTATGTACTTTGGCGTACCAGTATCATAATTTGTACAGATATGTTGTACCTAGTAAATTTCTTCCCCTTTGATATTAAAAAAATCCTATATATTCATCATCATCAGCCCAAATTCGACCACCCTGGACATAGGCCTCTCCAATTGCTCGCCACTGTAATTTGTTTTCGGCTTCTCGCGTCCAGCTACTGCCAGCCACCTTGCATAACATATTACTAGAATGTAACAAACATACCTGACTCTCATGTTCTCCTGTAGGCGTCGCAGAGGGCCGAGGTACTCCTGCGAGCGGCCACCGCGCACCTCAGCCAGCTGATAGTCCATGTGGTTCACGCGCTCGCGGTACAGCTGCTCTCGTAACACCGTGAACTGCCTTTCCAGATCCGCTGGAATATTTTTAAAACACATTCTTGAATGACTGTATCTTAGTTGTTGGGCATTCCGGAGGATGTCGGTTTGAGGATGTTGGTTTCGCTAGGTAAGCAACAACAGGTCTCTATTTCAGATGTTTTTGATGAAATCAAAATACCATAAGTATATACCTTAAGCATACCATAAGCATACCATAAGTTTTGTGTGAACTCTATAACAGAAAACTCTATAAGTGAGCATTTGCAAGGCTAAGGTATCGAGAGTGTGATTCAGCCAGTAGGCTGAACTTCCAAGCGATACTTCGCTTGGGGATAAAAGGTGTGAAAGTAAATAGTAACATTGTGTTTGAAAATTGAAATTTGTCACAAAAGTTCAAACACACTTCAGTAAACATTATTTTTAATTACATGCATTTTGATACAGCATTTGCACTCTTTGGCTTGGTTTTTCTTCGTTTGGTATTTGGACCACATCAGTTGTCAAAGAAGATTATACCTAGGCACCCCAAACCAAAAAATTATTTTACATAATATGTAAGTAATACACATAGAGACACCCAGGCATAATTACGCCATAATAAGAAATAGGGTGGCCTCCCTGAAGCGTCGCGTGCGGGACAGTCCCAGAAGCCTCTTGAACACAGTGCTCAGCAGGATGGACTGCCCTATCGTAAGGCACTGGAATACCATGCATATGGATTCCAGATTTGTAATATTCAATGTTAAATAATACTGTAAAAACTAATACCTACTAACAACTTTTTATTAAATAAGATTTTGTATTTACTAACATTTTATGGACAACTGTCTGATGTAAAACAATAAATAAAATAAATAATTCATGATATAGTACAAGTTGAGATATTTAATTTTATATTTAACACAAAAACACAATAAATGTTTGAATTAGAATTGTAATTTCATAGCACTGTCACAAAGATCTTTAAGTGGGGGCTTGTTGTAGGTATAATAAATACTAGTAGGTGCACCAGAATATCGTCCATGCAATTTAAATTGAACAATGCTATGCATTACAAAGTTTCAAGTAAACATGACAACACTTCGATACAACTTTTCATTACTGCCTTCCAACACTGTTTTTGCATTAAAGACAGCCTGTCAATTCTTAACCAAAAGGTATACAGACATAAAAATACAATAGATAAGTATTATTTTAAGACTCAAAGATAAAAAACTATAAGTACTTACTAACAATTATTATAATTATGTATTCCAACACAACATTGTAAGCAAATTCATACATCTACATCATATATTTAAAACAGTATTCTTAATGTGTTAGTAAGAGGCAACCAATAGTGCACAGAATAGTAAAAAAAATCTCATAAGTCACATAAAACAAAACTGGGTCTTCCCGAGCAAGCAGAGCAGGTAACTATCAAAATATCAATATTTCCTTCTCCAGTAATAATTATTTATGATTAGAGGTACTTCTTGTACCTATCTGATTATTGGCAGTTGTATAAACCACAGTTGTATAAATCAAATCACAGAACAATTTATATTTTTTTTTATGTCTTCATTAGAAAAGTGTGCAAGGGGGACAGAAACTACTGCAAGTCAAAATGGGTTATCAAGAATATTAATAGAATGGGTATATGGTCATTTATTTTATGTTATCTTAACCATATAATGGTACAAAGAAATTATTTACACAAACAGTATATCTTACGCATAAGCTTACATTTATAATATCTATAGGTACATTGGATGGAATGTACAAACACCGGACAAAAGAATTCTCATGAAATTCAATGGTTTTTAAATAGCATGCCTAGTACAGTAGAATTACTTCCCAGCTATTATGTGGGAGAATATATACTCATATAATTCTATTCAAAAGTCATCAGAAATACCACACAAACATATTGTAGTGCATAGTGAATTAGCACAAAGTACATGGAATGTAAAGTATTGTACATATTCTATTTAAGTGTTTAATCCTATAGCACAGCAACCTCACTCATGTATCAGTACTAGCACTTATTGTTGATTGACCATAACAAATATTGCTTCAAGTTACAAAAACGCCAGCAAAATAATTCAATAACTCAACATATTGTTTGTAAACATAACCTCATATTGTGCTAAGCATAGACCTACCTAGATTTTCGAGGCACTCGTTTCGTCGCCTTTCGCATTCATTTTCGTCTAACTCTGAGGAATCGTCAGAGTCAGCTTCGTCAGCTTCTTCCCCGCTGGAGTCCCTGTCTGGGCGGGAAGATTCCCCTGATTGTTCTGTTTCGCCTCCCGACAAATCTCCATCAGCGTCACTGTCACCTTCCACTTTCATTGAAGGCATAGTATTGTAAAATATATACTATAAACTTATTTTGTTCAAAACAAGGCAGAACACTGCCTTTACTGATTCTAAGCGACGACCATCACAAAATTATCACCGTCACAAATCACTTTGTAATTTGTATTGTATTCTCCTAACGTCAAACCTATCAGTTCGACGCGTCGAACGAAAAAGATTGACAACAGAACTGTCAGTTTGACGATACGGACTTAGGGCCCTCGGCGCAAGCTTGGTGCTCCGCGGGCTTCGCGTCGTCGTCGGGTGGTCGTCGGTATTAGTGAGACAACAAAATAATTATGTAGCGCCTCAGACCTCAGTAGCTCAGAGTCTGAGGCTCTGACCAAACAAACACACACAACTATATCGACGGTTCGGGGTAAATAGGGTATAAGCGACAAAAACGTACATGTGCAGGAGAGCCGTTTAAAGTTTCAAAATGACTAAAATGTAGATAACTTTTTTGTTTATTACAGATTGATATGAAATAAAGACCATTGAACTTTGAAAAAATCTGTCTTTTCGGTGACATTTATAAGAGCAAAATAAAAAGGTCTCAAAACTGGTCGTATAAATCAAATGAAAAAAAAGTGTGGATAAATCATCAAGGGCATAAGCGACTATAAAAATCGACTTAGAGCTATGGGAGTGAGCTCATTCGATAGAGAAAAAAAATCTAATCTAATCTAGGATGGCATTCATAACTCAATTTGGCCCAAAATGTCGCTTATGCCATATTTACCTACCCCCAACCGTTGATATAGACTTGCAAGCCGCGTAGCACTTTCAGTCTGTCTCTTTTGCACACAAATGCTCGCAGTAAGGGACAGAAAATATCGTCTCTTACTCTTTCACTCCTGCATATTTTTCACATTATTGTTTCGTTTTATTCTATAAACATTCTTAAATTGGCTCTGTATAGCTCACAACTCTGAACTCGCTGAGTGGTACTAAACTGTACACTGGTTGGTACCGAAGTATTCGTAGTATTCAAGAACTGATTAAATACGTTACTCCTAACTTTTAAAATGGCTTGGTGACATATTGATATTTCCATAATATAAACTGTCAAAATTGTATAAATAATAATAAATAAATACACTTCACGCCTTTAATCCCAAAGAGGGGAATCTCAAAATTGTATATGGAGATAGAATTTAGTATTTTTTTCATTTCAAAGGTTTTTCATACAGACGAACCCAAAAACGTTTCTAGACCGTTGCTGGGGTCCTACACGCAGTAGGTAGGTAGGTAGGTATGTTTGTTTTGTTTGTGCCGGGTAAGGACCTTGTTTGGGTCATTTTACCTACCTGCTTGTAATAGAGGGATTATTGCCATCGTCACCACGGTTTGTGGACACACTTAGGTAGTTAAGGTTATTTTCACGGAGGACTTCCTATACTATACTACTCTAATCATCGCCCGGTATTATCAACATTATGTCGTCCTTTGCGACCAACGATCTCTATACTATAGTACTAGATAGGGCGTCCCATACAAGGCGTTGGTTCCTACGTAAGTGAGAGAATGCTCTCATCTTCCATCAGCTAACTTGCAATATAAAGACGCCACGCACATCACGGACCGCGTACGTTACTATCTAATTTGTTCCCTCGTGTCCGTGTAGTTTTTTAATGTATTGTATTTTATAATGTTCATAGAAATAGAATGTACCTACCTACTAATGTGTGTAGCGTAGCGGCGGGAACCTAAGTTTATGGTATTTGTCAAGTATTTGTAGTGTTTATGAGAGCTCGATTGTTGTTATGTCAAACCAAAAACAACTAGACTTGTAATCCTAGACAACAATATCCTAGAAAAAGATGCAGGAGTAAAAGAGTAAGAGAAAATGTCTTCTGTCCCTTACTGCGGATACAAATTGTCAAATTAGTAGTAAAAGTGACAGTTTGGGTCCATCCATATTTAAGTCTATGTTTACGACACATACGTGAAAAAGGAAGTGATTCTCTTCTACTAT
>SJJU01026144.1:0-11094 GCA_012932125.1 Conopomorpha cramerella | reverse complement strand
AAAACTGATAATTTGAAGAGAAAATCGTATGTTCGACTAGTACTGGTTGAAATCTGTTTCTGTTTTCTTTGAAATTATTATAATACTTGGATTTGTAATCGGGAAATTGTGGTTTTAAGACTAGCTATACGTCAGTGGCGTACACACCATATTAGCAAAAAAAACACTGCCTATCTTAGGTTACCCGACCTATTAATAGAGTTATTGCTAGACCCTTTTTTGTTGTACTCACGACATAGGCTAACGAAGATCCTGTGTTTTGTGGGTGAGTAGACAAGTTACCTATACATAGGTGTCAATCCTTGGGGATTACTGCCTACCTTGTCGTAAAATCCAGTGCACGCCACTTCTATACGTACTATGTACACTACGCAACTATCAGACAGACGGTGATGAAAAACATCAATGAAACATGCTACCAATGTGAGCGTGAGAACTATAACGTCAATATGTAGGTACACACCCTGTCACGTTGGTTTAAATATGATTGGAGAACCTTGAGAGAGTTTGCTCACCAAGTGTTTTATCTTTATAAGCATTCAAATTCAATTCTTTATTGCAACTAAGTGTACAATATAGGTGTAGGTATTTTACAATGCGCTTAAAACTTAGTTGCGTCGATTGGGGCATTGCAATGAACACAATAGGTAAACCAAACAGGAACATTGTTAAAGAGGTTTCTATACATAAGTAAGTTTCCCTTTATATAATAATAACCTTGTTATCCGCCAACGTCTTTTATGTCTACATGTGACTCAGGAGACAGGGACAGACAGGCACAATTTTAAAGTCTATCGTATAATATAGAATACAAAACCATAAACGATGTTGAAAAATCTGACAGTCAAAAGGTAAAAATCTCCACAAAATATGATTGGTAAAATCTTTGTAGCCGTGCGATTCGTTAAGCATGTATGAATATAGTCGAAAGGGATACGTCAGGGCCGGGGCAAATAGAGATCTTTAGCCTATGCCTACCATTCTGATAGACAGCCGTGAAGTATATGTATGTATATATCTACTTCTTCATCATCGGCCTCATGAAGTCCACTGTTAGACAAAGCAGTCCCCAAAGATTTAATGTTTGTTTGGGGGGACATACCAATAATTGCCACGCTTGGCAGGCGGGTTGGCGATCGCAGTGGTGTTGTGGTTTAACTCAGAGAGCGGTGCTGCCCGTCTGGAGTGTTCCCTCAGTCGTTTCGCACAAACCCCCATGACAGGAAAAATTGTAGTGTTGTGGCGACACAAGTATTATTTGCCTATCTTACTACTTAGCATTCGTAATTAACCCTTAATCAAACAAAGGCTATTATATTGCCACTTGACCAACACATACTTTGAACCTTATTGAATGTTTCCACTCGAATTATCTAAAGATTTCAGAGAAGTTATCACAGAATAATCACATAAGGCATGTAACACTACAGGACACATACATATCTATTTGAACATTAAACAACAATTTCACATTAAAACACACTGAAAAGCTAGATTTTATGATAAACATCACCCGGGTTTATGTGATGGAATTAATTAATTAGAATAGCAAACGTCAATAGAGTCCAAAATCTATCAGATTAAACACCTAACCTTGTCTCATTAAGGGTTAAGTTTTCCTGTCGCTAAACAAATGATGGTATGAATAATAATGAAGCATAATAATATGTCTGTATCTGTGTCAAGGTTGCATTGCTAAATACAAACATACATGTCTAGGAATACCTATTGCCCTTTATTTCATAGGTACAAGCATGGGTTCATACAAGTGTTTTTTTTTTTACTTATACATGAAACTGTCATGCCTGCTTTAGATGGGTATTAGTGACAATATAGCTATCAATCATAAGTCACTATCGTGACAGTTTTGCCGCCTACAAAAATTTCCAGGCCTTAAGAATCATTAGAAGCACCCAATTTTAAAACAGGCACGATTTTTCTTAAAAAAAAAAGATTAGTCTGTAGTTTTCGATAAATAGTGAGTGAATAGGCACCTTTGAATTGCCTTTAGGTACTAAAACAATATAGACCGAGAACAAAGTAACAATGCTATTTCTCATTATGGTACATATATGTACTTGTGTTTTTAATACACAAAACTGAGAAAATAGAAGTTTTTTTAGTGTTACAAATCCTTAAAATATCACTTTCTATATGAATATAAAGTTACTGAACATTTTTATATTTGACTAGCTAACCCGGCAAATGGGTTGTTTTGCCTGTATACATTATTAACAATATTTCTCTGCTATTATATGCATCTATAGACATATACACCCTCCTCAAAAATAACCCTATCTTCTAAACAAAACCACATCAGTTGCGTAGTTTTAAAGATCTAAGCATACATAGCGACAGACAGCGGAAGGCAACTTTGTATTATACTATGTATTGATATTTCAAGTTGCCACTGAAACATAAAAAATAGCATAAAAAGGACATCACGAGTGTAAAAATAACTTTGTATGAAGACACGTGTATTCTTTTTTTATTGTTGTTTAATGGTTATGAAGAGGCGGTACTATCTCCAGAAGAAGTGAAGGTCACAGAATTGTTGAAAATTACACTAATTCGAAATCAATATTTAGATAGTTAAACTAGTTGTCACGGCAAACGATTGTTTTGCCATAATAAGTTGCCTTTGTACCCCGTGTATTGGGTGAAATACAACTGGTAGATGCATAAAAAATAGATAGTAGCCGATTCTCAGACCTACTGAATACGCATGTAAAATTTGGTAAAAAATCGGTAAAGCCGTTTCGGAGGAGTACGGTAACTAACATTTTGACATGGAAATTTTAAAATAGATAGTAGCCGATTCTCATACCTACTGAATACGCATATGAAATTTGGTAAAGATCGGTAAAGCCGTTTCGGAGGAGTATGGCAACGAAAACTGTGACACGAGAATTTTATATATTAGATATAGGACAACATCTGTAAAAGCTACCTTCACCATGTCTAGGTCCACGTGATTTTCAGAAGTTGCTGAAAAGATGTTTATGTTATGAGTTAACCATTAGTAGGTAACTTTTTTATTACCGTCTTGCTGACTATTGTTTGCTACTTTGTTTCGCCAATATGCATTTTATATTGCCGCCCCCCTTTTTACCTCCTTAGGGGATGAATTTTAATGAATCCTTTCTTATCTAACGTAGATAGAATAAAAGGAATCCCTGTGCAGAATTTCAGCTTTCTAGGAGTAAGGTTTTTTGGCTTTGATGAGTCAATCTTGAATTCATTTGTCAGGACTTAGTTTTAAATATAGATAACTAGCTTTCCGCCCGTGGCTTCGCCCGCGTGGTTTTCGGTTATATTGCGGTATAAAGAAATATTTTTGTTTTCCCTAGGGAATATCATTTCGGGAAAAAGTACCCTATTATTTAAAACGGACTTCTAACTATACGTCTGCAAAATTTCAAAGCAATCGGTTCAGTAGTTACGGCGTGAAAGCGGAACAAACAAACAAACTCACTTTCCCATTTATAAGATTATCTGTAATTATAATTACAACCAACAATGTTTATGTTTCATTTATGATAAGTTGAATGTCAATTAAATGCATGGCCGATCAAGATAGTAGTCACACACTTCCTATGTCACTTAAACAACACTAATAAGGCCCTGACGATGTTCCCGACTATTTATCTAATCCAATCAGGTGGCGATCACAATAGATCAGCAATGGTCGCAGTGATACTGGGCACAATAGGGCCCTGCAAAGCCACACAACACAAAAAAAAAATTATCTAATCTGCCATAGTCAAACCCCGATTTCCCTATCACGGGACCGCCTTTGAAATATCTTCTTTCTATCACAAGAACAATAATCAAAATCGGTTCATAAACGACCAAGTTATTCGCGACTAAACATAAAAAATGCATGTGTACGGTGGAACTGAGAAAGACTCCTTCGAAGTCGCTTTAATACTGAACCTTAATGTCTAAGGACAGATGGACTGTCGCTCATTTGCTACACACTGTGAAAATAATATTTAGTAATAGTAATACCCTCGTATTCATAAAATTAGAACAACGCTAGTGCACTTTTAGTAACGGTCCCATAACCTGGTCAAATATTCGCCAAATACGGATAAACCAATCTAAGTTGATATACGTTAGTCGAGTCGTTTTAACTTTTTATGATTAGAACGGATAATATCTAGTAATAATATTTAGTAATTTGCTACAACAACGTGATTTTTCAGAATATTTTGTTACTGAGAAAAGAATCAATAGTAACAAATTCTTATTTCAATTTTTATTTATTTACATTCCCAAAATTAATGTCAATATACATTACATTAATAAAAGGAATGTACATTACGTCTTTGTGGAACCCTGGCGAATTTCAACTGTGCCAATTCTTGGCATGTCGCGTTGTTTCAGCAATGAGCGTTAAGTGGACTGCTACATGGTAATAGACAACGTTTTTCGTTATTCTTATTCACAACCTAGTGGACTCGACAGACGTTGTCCTGTCTTAACTATATCCAGGGTGGCCTGTGCCCAGCAGTGGATGTAATTTTTTTTCTTTCATAAGAACCTTCTGCTGTCATTAATAAGCACAACAAAGAAAGAATTAGCGAAATCGGTCCACCCGTTCCGGAGTTATTATGCCGCTGGACAACGAAAAGTACTCTGTCGCTTTGCATATATTTATATAATTAGAAAATAGCAAACCCGGCGAACTCCGTTTCGCCACCAGATGGTTTCGTTTCGTTTACCCGCTTTTCTGTTGAATTTTTTCCTGAATTTTCTTTGCTATAAACCTCACGGAGCCCCGAGACCTTTCCAACGAATGCAAAACCGTGGAAATCGGTTCGTGCGTTCTGGAGTTATAGCGTCAGGGAGGAAAACCGGACTTATTTTTATATAGTAGAAACCGCTTTTTCCAACTAACTGTATATCACCTTAACTTCCAGCTATCACCAGAAATACCGCCTCCAAGGTCACAAGGACTTGTGCCGAAGCATCGGCCTGGACTCCTCGAAGCTGCACACGTCGCACCTCGCCGCGAGGCTCAACGGCTACCTGGTGGGTGTCGGCGGCGCTGAACAGTTCGAGAGGGAAGTCTCCAAATTAGGTCTTAGCGAGAAACAGGCTGATTATGTTAGAAAAGAGATACAGAGGAACGAAGGTGGCGGTTTGGCTTGCTAGCGTGGTTGTTTTGTTGTAGTGGCGGTTTTATTGGTTGGGGTTTTAGGCCGGTTGTAAACATGATTGGATTGATTAGCTAATCAATGTGACTTTGAAACTTTTTCAGATACTACAAGTACCTCACAAAGTGCCAATAACCCCACATGTTGGCTGGGATGTAGGCCTGTTCTTAGCATTTAATGCTGTATAGGATTGTTTAGCTAATCAATGTGACTTGACTTAAATTTGTCAAATACTTGTAACCTATATTATCTCATGAGGTTACACGCATTAAGTTGCGTTTTATTCTGGTTATAGACTACAGATTCTAATACAAGAATAGAAAATGTTCAATTAATGTTTATTGCGAATATTTTGTAGAAGCATTACATACTGTGACTGAATATAATCTTAAAATTGTTTTTAAGATTATATTCCGATGTAATAAGGAAATGCATTTTTTTTTTAATAATGACCTACTGTGTAACAAAAGGTAAAGATGTCTATACATTTTAAGCGTGATTAAAAAAAGGGATAATAAAAGAAGATAAAGTAGACCTGAAGGCACTTAATAGTATGACTTATAGTGTTTCGTATCTACAAGAGAATAAACTTGTTTATGGACGAATAAGGCGTACCTAAAATGAAGTTTGCAACCGGACTAAAACGTAATAAGTTTAAGTTGCAATTATTGACATGTTTTACATATTAATTATATTATGTAGAACGAATTCAACACTACTGTTCCTTGACAAATGTTGGTATTGTTTTTAGTTGAAATATTGAGTAATGATACCGAGGATTGACAATATTAATTGACATTTAAATGTGAATCATGTCAAAAAGAAAAAAATATATAAACCTACTTCAATGAATGTGACTTAAATTGACTTAGGTTACCTACTGTTTATTTGTGTGGTATTTTTCATACTGCAACTTCAGTTTAAACTGTACATCTGTCGTCTACAAAGTAATGAAACTCCCTAATCATTTGTAGTTTATTTTTCACAAGTACCTATTTACCTACTTAAGTTTAAACGTTTTTGGACTAAAATAAGCTGACGATGACAAGTTTGAGAAAGTGTATTTTTCTGTACCTTCAGTTTCATATATATCTACAAGTTTTCAGTTTAAGAATCGAAAAACAGAATATACATTTTGATGTAATCACAATACTTATTGCTGATTCTAAGCTGATTTAAAAAAACTGTAATATTCTATGAAGTGGGTAATCAAATACATTTTCTTATTGACAGCTTCATAAGATATTAATGCACGTGGGGGCAAAAAGCATTTAGGGTAATTATTAAAAATACAATTTTAATAATACATTTAATACACTGCACTTCTCTTGCTGGCTGTATCATGACTTATGTATTTAAGTAACTTGCAATATATATTTTCTTAAACGAACGTAAATATACAATATTTCAAGTTTGGAAGTCCTAAAGCTACGGCTAAACTAATGTGTTCAGATCGCGTCCGCGGGATGCAGAGGACTACCTCTTATTCTAAAGAAAATTTAATTGAATGACATTCGTTTCTTCGTCTTTTTCTTTCTCTAGGAAAACTGGGAGAAACATGTCTTATAGAACAAGTGACATTAGCGACGTATTCAAATGGATGTGATGCACAAATTCGTTATTTTCATTCACTGTAAGTGCCAGTTATCAGGAATTTGTATGTAGTTTTTTATGTTATAAAATCCGAACGGCGGACGCGAGTTGACTGCGTTAGTTTAAAAGTTTACCTATTCGAAACCTAGTATTTTTAGTATAAAATATGGTTTATTTCCACACTACTTACTTATCTACTGTACGTTAGCATAATTCTACACATTGCACTATGTAATGAAATAGGTATTACTCGACTAAAATATAATTTAATGCAATTATAAAAAAAAAACGTTATAAATAGCTACCTAGAAGTAAGTAAATATAAAACTTATATTATGATAATTATATAATTTTAGCTATAGAAATAATTATTAAATAAAATTCATTGAAAATGAAGTCTTTTTGTGTATTTTACTACATACCTGTACACTTTAAACTTTTTTCCTCCGTAAGTACCTTATGTTTATCAAGAACCGTAATCTCTGCCTACCCCTCTAGGAAACACGTGTGACATTTACGCATGTATTTAATAGGTAAGTACAGTCAAAAACTGTCGGAGCGTAACACATCCTGTTATGTTTAATTGCCTACTGCGTCTATCAATATTTCCATAGATAAACTGACAAACTTCTATAAACATTAACATTTTGATAAACCAGCCAATAAAAAAACGGGAAATGATACGCTGACTGCCTCTGAATATATTATTGTCTATAAGCTTACCTATGTCGGGTATATTTGGATATTATTATGGATATTATTATATTTATAAAATACACTTCTCGCCTTTTAATCTCAAAGCGGGGTAGGCAGACGCACTTGCTAAAGCAAATGCCCACGGTGCACCAAACGTATTTAACCTAACGTAACAGGGGGTGAGCCCATCACCGTTATAGGGTACACACACCCTGTGGTGTGCGGGTTTCATCACGATGTTGTCCATCACCGTACGAGCGTTGCGGTACGTACATAGGCTCTGAAAACGAGTTCCATTGGTACACGTCCAGTAGCCGGACTTGAACCCGCGACCTCCTGGTTAAAAGACAAGGATCCGACCAACTGGACCACAGACGCTGTTTAATTAAATAAGTAAAATTTTATTACAGTCAATAAGTGTGACGTTGACCAGAGACTAGTGTTTTATTTTCCACTAGCTTTTTTTGACGTGACAACGTTAAATAACTCGATAATACAGGTGAGGAGTAAGCATTCAAAAGGTAACTTTTCCACCTTTCCAAAATTTTCGCAAATCAATAAATACTGATTATCTTTTAAACTTCTTAGATACCCTGGTATTTTTATTGCATAGAATAATTTAATAGAGTACGCTTGAAGTAATCATATATTAAGTTTCTTTTTAGATGGTCCTGTTTAGGTAAAAAATAATATCCCAATTTGGAAAAGATCTCCTTTGACACAACATTTTAAATAAGCTACCTTTTGAAACTCCCTACTTGACAATTAGATTTTTTTAAATTAGATTTTTGCGCGAAATGACTAACAGAAGTGACAGAACTGACATAAACGTCAGTTCATGATGACAATATCAATTGACAGAATGATCATTTCATCTAAACAAAAAAAGCCCTAAGCCTTAGATCCGTTAAACCCAGATATTACGAATTTAAATTCAGTTAGAGACATTTTATGGAAAAGTTACTTTTTGTAGAATATATACATAGATCTCGCGGTCGCCTCTTATGAACCCCATGTCGGGAAACGTTGGGCTGGGGTGGTGACACATGTATTCTACTCGCCGTCACCACACTATTCGTTATAGTATATCGTTTATTTGATACCAAATTTTGCAAACCTATAGTCATTAACTGATTGCAAAAAAAAAAAAAAGGGGGAGGTTCTCAATTCGTCTGTATTTTTTTATACCTCAGAACTTTCGCCTGGGTGAACCGATTCGGATGTTTTTTTTTTAATTTGAAAGAGGTTTGGTCCCATATAAATTTGGTTCAGTTCCGACAATGGCATCCACGAGAAAACCACATAGTTATGTCAAATTTTACTGGTTGAAGTCATTATTTTTCCTATAATTATTTTCCTAAGGTAATAATAATAATTCGTATGCAGATTTTCTCGCAGTGTAGGCATTTATACACAGAAATATTGTTAGTATTTATTCATTCAAGTCAATTTATTTATTGAGGCAAAGTCCACAGTTTATTACTTAAATACCTTCTTGTTACACACCTCGGGTGCAGTAGGTACTGGGATCGATACGGAAACCCAATTTGGAAGCGTGAAATGCAATTGGCCATATACAGGGATAATCCCACCACCACCCAAGCCCTACCTGCCTCTCGGCGTACGGGCCATTCTCTAGAAACGTGCGCATTTACTTGCTTTTGCCTCTTTTCAACGCACACGTTTTCTTGACTCCATACAAATTATCTATCCGTCCCTGTTTTATTATCAACTCTCCCCCTTCTGGGGCATGACGACCACATTACGGAGACTTCGCGTCGGGTCCTCGTCGCGTCTTCAGTCGTTAACAGGCTTCATATGTTCTTAGAGCTGTATGCCAGCGATTAGCAAACTCGTTCAAAGTTCCCTCGACTGCTAACCAGGTCCCTAAAGTATATTGGCCCTGGCTCGATACGCTCCAGTTTATTAAGCATCTCATTCCTTTCAATTGGCCAGAGTGAAATGAAAGAGTAAGGAAAGCAACAACTCAAATTGTTTCTCGTTGACACGCCAGTATCTAAGAGTGTAGCATACTTGGCCCCCCGATAGAAACATCTCTACATACATTTAATATTCAACATTTTCTTGAAAAACTTGTTGAGTGACAGCGAGACTAAACTGTGAATGCCAAATAGTAGGTAATTTCGCAAACATTTTACAAAACAAATGGGTCGCTTGTGGCGAATTCTGATTTGCTACGGACGACTCGCATAAGTGAGAGTTTTAGAAAAAAGATGTGCTCTACGTCGGAGTGTAAAATTTCATTTTTATAAGTGACTAGGTGGCTCGGCTAACATTTGTTTTGCCATAGGGAGTCGCTTTTGTACCCCGTATATTCGAAGAAAGACACCTTTTAAATCCTGAACTTCTGAAATGTGTGATTTAAGACCCAAATTAGCCAAATCGGTCCAGTCGTTCTCGAGTTTTAGCGAGACTAATGAACATCAATTACAGATTTAGCTATCACAATATTTGCATAGACTTTAACGGCTTATGGTGCTTGTGCTGACAGCCGGTATGGACTAGTGGTCAGAGCATCTGTCTCTAGGACGACGGTCACGGGTTTGACTTCTGACACTATTACGCATTGCAATGGCAATACTGACACAGTTTGTTTTAAATCAGTCACTCTATAAACATTCACGCTTAGTTGTGTCATATAGCGAGTGTAAAAGGACCTCGAGCAATGGTCAACGTTTCTGAGACCATTGCTCGGGGTCCTTTTACACTCAGTATAATGAAACTAGCGTGTGGCGTGTTTAGTTATTTTAACCCAGAATGGGAGTAGTGAGAAATCAATGGTTATTCTAA
Source organism: Conopomorpha cramerella (assembly GCA_012932125.1). Classification (NCBI taxonomy): domain Eukaryota; kingdom Metazoa; phylum Arthropoda; class Insecta; order Lepidoptera; family Gracillariidae; genus Conopomorpha; species Conopomorpha cramerella. The sequence goes on along the minus strand of SJJU01026144.1, from coordinate 832 downwards.
GTGGTAATGTTGAGACCCACCCCGCCGTCGATATAATACTATAGAGGTAGTGATGAGCTAAGGCATTTGCTGTGTGCGTTTGGGTGTTTTATTTATGTATATCAATATATATGTTTTATATATTATTATAATTTTTTACACGTGTCGATTTTTAACTTATTGGTATTTTCATTCAAGTAAAGTACTTACTATGAAATGACTCATTTTTTAACAGAAGCGATCGATCGGATGTCGGTGAATCATTGATTACAGCAGCGGAAACGGAGTAGCAAATAGTTTTAATATAAAACAGAGATCTCTCTCAGTTTTAAGTAGGATGTTTGTAAGTAACTGCATTGAGGCCGGAGGTCGAGTCTATTATTGCAATAGTAGTTAATGAATTGTAAGTAGTAGAAATTGAGTACATTGCTGCTTTTGCTAACAGACTTAAAAAAAGGAGAAGGTTCTAAATTAGACATCGTATTTTTTGTCTGTTCGTACCTTTTGACCGAGTGAACCGGTAACAATGTTTTTTTTATACTGAAAATGTGGCTCAGTTAATAAGTAAATTTGGTTAAGTTCTGATATTGCCATCCGTTATCCACAAAAATCTCAGTATTTTACTAGCTACAGCCAGTTTTATTTTCTTTAAAGTTACTTATCTACTAAAATTTATGAGCGTCTATGTAACCTAGTGGTTGGGTAGGATGATGATCTAGGAAGAAGAGAAGAAGAGGTCCCATGAACATTAAATTAAACTCTGATGATAGACCAGTCAAATCGGGAGGACCTTTAAAATGTCATAGGAGCGATTAGTAATGGCTGACTCAGTCTGTTCCTTCTTCTTTAAAAT